>CAUYRH010021926.1:0-19839 GCA_963574655.1 Perodicticus potto
CTTTACCTCTTTTGTGTTTACATGGATGGAGCTGGAACATACTCTTCTTAGCAAAGTATCTCAAGAATGGAAGAAAAAGTATCCAATGTACTCAGCCCTACTATGAAGCTAATCTATAGCTTTCATATGAAGGCTAAAACCAAGTTATAGCACAAGAAATGGGGAAAGGGGCAAAGGAGGGGAGGGGAGGGGGGAGGATGGGTGGAGGGAGGGTGATTAATGGGATCACACTTACGGTGCATCTTACAAGGGTACAAGTGAAAATTACTAAAAGTAGAATATAAATGTCTTCATATAGTGATTTAAAGGCCATGAAGGCTATGTTAAATAGTTTGGTGAAAATATTTTAGATTGTATATAAAGTCAGCATATTGTACCCCATGATTGCACCAATGTACACAATTATGATTTAATAAAAATTAAAAAAAAAAAGAAACTTCACTCAAGCAGTTTCATGTTAAAATATCAAAAACCTAGTTGACCTCCACAGGTGACCTCCCTCCACTAACCACTTCCTTAAGTTGACCTAATTTTCATAGACTAGACGCACCACATGTACTTATCAGAACAGTAGGCCTAGTTAGGTTGACCACGTCCGTATGTTGACCAGTTTGTTACAGTCACTCAGGTGGCCAAACTACAAAGATTCTACTGTATTTTCCTAGGTCAACCCATGCCAACATATAAATAGCTCAATAGTGAAATGGTAACAACAATAGAAACAGCACATAAAGACCTCAAGGCAGAAGTGCTAAAATTCATCCCTATTCTTCTGGGAAGATGGAGGGAATACTCTGCTATTCACTTTATCTGATATAAGCTCAGGGAGTTTTATTTCTTTAAATACAAAAAATTATTATTATTATTATTATTATTATTATTATTATTACCATTTTAAGTTTTGTTAGAGAATAATCCTATCCTAAGAGAGACCAAAAACAGAAAAAAACAAAAAAATAAATGTACTTTATACTTACCTACCTTAAGGTTGATAAATGTATATGTATATAAGTCAATGGCTTATGAATACCTGACTTTAAGGAGCACTTATAATGCCTAGTTGTACTTCTGAAACCTTATGTATTCACCCACTAGTACCTCAGTTATGAAAAGAATACACTGGCTCTTGTAATAGTATGTGGTTAATTGCTATTTTTCCTAGTAAACTGAGAATTTATTCCCTCAATTCACACTCAACATTTTGGCAGAATGGCAGGAATGGATGACACTAATACCAACAGAAATACTGTAATCTCATAAAGCAGTTTTCGAAGCCTTGGCTTTCTTTTTTTTTTTTTAGACAGAGTCTCACTTTATCATCCTCAATAGAGTGCCACGGCGTCACACAGCTCACAGCAACCTCCAATTCCTGGGCTTAGGTGATTCTCTTGCCTCAGCTTCCTGAGTAGCTGGGACTACAGGCGCCCAAGACAACGCCCGGCTATTTTTTGTTGCAGTTTGGCCGGGTCCGGGTTTGAACCCACCACCCTCGGTATATGAGGCCATCGCCTTATGGACTGAGCCACAGGCACCGCCCATCCTTGGCTTTCTTAAAATTTTAAAATGACATATAAAAAAATTTTCCAATGCTAAAGTCTGATGGTTTGTCCCTTACATTGTTATTTACAAGCCAACACACAATGTAGTTCAAATTCTGAATCATAAGCTGGACAGAATACAGTAACATCACAGAATTCTTATCAATTTGCCAGATTCTCTCCCCCTGCCCTTTCTTCATTTTACAGTGATTTACCATAACAACATCTATCAAGCAATGAACAGCATGCCCCCAAAAGTACACTTCTGGAATGGGAGCATAATAACATCATTTGCATGGTGGTACAGTGCTCAGCTTCCTTGCCTCTGGGGAGACAATATAGATACATGAAGTCTATTAAAAAGCCTATAATTTCAAAGCCTCATGTTAAGACATCCATCATCACCACCACCATCTTGTGAAAAAAAGAACTTCAAAAATCAGGTTAACTTTTCTATGCTCTACTACACATGAAAGCAATACCCAGAAACCACCTTGAACACAAGGATTTCCCAGATATTTGAGAGAATCATTCTGGCTCGTATTCCTCCATTCCATTCCTTTGAGGAATTGTTAGTTGGAGCAGTTAATAACGTGTTAGACAATGGAGAATCTGAACCAATCAACCAGACACAAGTTGCCAAAATCCAGAAAACCGAGATAAAAAGAGCCAAACTATCAAGGTATCCTTGTTTCCTCAAAACTTGTCCCCAAAAGACCCTGAAAACATGATGAAACCTTGACTTTGAGTCCAGGTAGATACGGAGGGGAAGCCTCAGACGTGTCATTCTCCAGAAAAAAGTACAGGGTAAAGGAGGGCTAAGGTGGGACCGGGGGATGGGAGGTGAGAGTCTATGCCCTTTCTCCTTCCTCTCTCTCTCTCTCTCTCTCTCTCTCTCTCTCTCTCTCTCTCTCACACCCTCCCCAATCCTATATCCAAAGTAGGGTGTTGTGCAAGGAACAAACAGGGGCCCCAGTTGGACTATTGTCCCCATAGTTCACCTACCATTCTGTGCCACTAGATCCTTCCAGAAGCAGAGAATCACTGAGTTTAGAGCTTCCAAGTGGCTGCCTGTCACCAGTCTGAAGTAGACATTGCTGTCATCTGCCTAGGGGAGGGAGGAAAATAGGCAAATAGAACAGGAAGAGGAAGAGAGAAGAAATGCTACATCAGCTCAACACACACACACACCCCCATCAAATGAGCTGGGACTTCCTTGCCCTTCCTAACACATCTTAGGCCATTATGAAATTACGCAAAGTCATATGCCCTTGGTGGAACAAAAAACGTGCCCCTGTCTTGTTTCCAGAGGTAGGTTAACAACTGACTCAATAATCTCAAAAGAAGGAAGGTTTGGGGAGCAGAGCCTGTGCGCTCACCTCACTTCGGGGCAGAGCTGCTTTCTTGCCTGGTCCTCATTCTCTGTAGCTGAGGAGGAGCATGGGGGTACAGCAAGCTTCTCTCACAGACCAGATCCGCACAGGGTCTTCACTGGAAGAAATGGAGGCAAATTTGGTTTCCTCTCTTTCCCGCAGGGACCTTGTAAGTGTGTCAGACAAACTAAGGAAGGAAAGGGGTGAGAAAGGAGGAATTCAGTACCTGGTTTCTCATCTTCACAATACTGCCCAACTAGCAGTGCCCAGGAAGGAAAGGAGTGAGAAAGGAGAAATTCAGTACCTGGGTTTCTCACCTGCACTTCACTGCCCAACTAGCAGTGCCCAGCATAACTTCGAAAAAAGAAGCATAGGTGGGAAGCTGAGTGTGGACCAATTCAGGGGAGGGGAGCCTGGTGACCAGCATATTTACATGACAAAGGGTCTAGGAGAAACAAGATGGGACAAAATATTAACAAAAATTCCAGAACTAACTAGAGTGAAAGGAAGGAGAGGGATACATATGACATCCTCCTCTCTTTTTATAACCCAGCATGAAACTATTACTGTAGAGAATAATTTCTCCAGGGGTTAGAAACTCTGGTGGGAAGATGGTGTGTGCGTGAAGTGTGTGCCTGTGTGTGTGCATGTGTGTGCCTGAGGGTGCATGTGTGTGTGCATGAGTGTGTGTCCGTGTGTGCATGAGTGTGTGCTTGTGTATGCATGCATGTGTCTGTGTGTGCATGTGTGTGTCTGTGTGTGCCTGTGTGTGCATGCATGTGTCTGTGTGTGCATGCATGTGTGTGCCCGAGGGTGCCTGTGTGTGTGCCTGTGTGTGCATAAGTGTGTGCTTGTGTATGCATGCATGTGTATGCCTGTGTGTGCCTGTTGTGTGCATAAGTGTGTGCTTGTGTGTGCATGCATGTGTCTGTGTGTGCATGCATGTGTGTGCCTGAGGGTGCCTGTGTGTGTGCCTGTGTGTGCATAAGTGTGTGCTTGTGTATGCATGCATGTGTATGCCTGTGTGTGCATGTGTGTGTCTGTGTGTGCATGCATGTGTGTGCCTGTGTGCGCACGTGTGTGTGTGAACTGGGCAGGTCAGAGCTGCAGGACAGCCAGGTCCAAATAAGAATGCTCAGTCTGCTGAAACAAATCAATGCTTGGGCATCCTCCAGCAACTAAACGAACAGATGTGTTCTGAAAAATATTAAAACTCATAGCCCCAAGATGTTGTAGGTTTGTCTTGGCAAAAGTAATTACGGAACTAATTCCATTGAGTCATGGAAAATGCCTTCAGCTTGGTAACCTATTGACATGGAAAAACTGCTATCAGTGAAAACAAAAGCAAGTTGCCTGCTTTCTTTAATTTACTTGGGTCAGAACTCTTCCTTCCCTCATTAACTCACAGGATTCTGCCCAGAATGCTCAGTATAATCAAAAAGACAAATAGCCTATGCCATACCTATGTGAAAGAGGCATCTGTGCAGACCACCGGGGACACATATATAGTGACTGTTGGTGAGAGGACACCTTTTAGCAGTAGATCTACAACTACTTGAACAAAAGATCACTGAGGAAGTTTTGTAAAACTACAGGTGCCCTTTCCCCACCCCAGATGTCCTGATTCAATTTGTCTGCTTTAAATCTAGGCAATCATGTTTATTCAATCAGGCAAGTTTACCCCTTCAACATTCATTCAATAGATAGACTTACTGAGAACCCACATTGTGAGCCAAGGTTCTCAGCATATAGCAGCTATCACTTGTTTTATGGAGTTTATATCTCATAAGGGAGACACACTATAAATAGGCAAATAAGGTTAGCATGTTAGGACATAATAAGTGCTAAGGAGAAAAACTAAGAAGAAAAGGAGCATGGGAAATTTAGGGGAGAGCACGATTTTAAATAGGATGGCTGAGATAATGACATTTTTTTAAAGAGCTAAAAGAGGCTAGAAAGTAAGCCTCCTGAAAACCTGGCACTATAGGGAGCTGAAACAGCTCGTGCGTAAGTCCCAGGGTTAGACTATGTGCAGTCTGTGTTCAAGGAACAACAGGAGGGCGGTGTGGACTGGTGCGAGTGAAGGCAGGGAGAAGAGTAGGAGACAGAGACAGAGGCATAATGAGGGGCCTTGATGGTCAACACACAGACTGTGGCTTTCACTATGGGAGTGTGTGAGCAATGCCCTAATCTGATTCAGCCAGTATCCATCTGGCTGAGCCGGTAAACATGGACTGAAAGGGAGTTAAAGAGAAAGCAAGAAGACCTGTTGGAAATCTATTGGTACAATCCAGGCCATGGTGCTTGGACTAGGGATCATAGGTGTCCATGGAGGTGGTAGGACATGGTCAGATCCTGGATATATTTTCAAGGCAGATACAACATGATTTGCCCATGGGTTCGATGTGGGGGCATGAGAGAATAAAAGGAGTCAAGGACATCTTCTGGGGCTTCAGTCTGAGCCATTGACACAAATGAAAGCCCACGGGTGGCAAAAGACTAGAGAAGGGACAGTCATGACAGAGTAATAGCATGAGCCCAGTTTCAGATGCACTACTTTGAGTTGCTTATTAAAATCTAAGTTGAAGTGTTGAACAGGTGTTTGGAATAGAGTTCAGGGACAAGTGTGTGCTGTAAATATAAATATTGGCTTCAACACATAGACAGTATTTAAAGCCACGAGTCTAGATGGCATCTCCAAGGAACTGAGTTAGCGAAAGGAGCCGTGATCCAAGGACTAAGCCGTGAATTATTCCACTTTGAGGATGAGCCAATGCTGTAGCTATGATGTATCTGGATTTCAGCAAAATATTTTTCAGTCTCCCATGAAAAGAAGTATCAAGCAGACTTCACTGGTGCCAAAACTGACTTCAAAATTATATCAAAATTATTATCATGCAGTTCCGTGAAGGGAGATAACTTATGAAACACCTTTAGTCAGGACCCTGAGCTTACTCTGTCCGCATTTGCATTGAATTAGAGAAGTCCAGCTGAGGCATCCCACACTCCCTCCAAGAGCCACAAGCCTCGGGCAAGCAAACTTCATTCAGTAACAACTGGAAGTTGGGATTTCAACATGTGAATTTGGGTGAGGAGGATCACAACCATTCAGTTCACTGCAGAGGGGTTCAGAGTTCAGGCAAATTAAGATCGGGATCCAGAGCGTGGTGGTCAGATTCCCAAGCCAGTTTTCCTTCTCTGCACCCCACAGCCTCCTTAGCTCTGCTTCTTTTTAGTATTTACTCTGTGCCTTTTTTAAGTCAGGCCCATTGCTCTCCTGAGAACCCCTAATTGGTGTTTCCACCATCTGCTATGAAACACAGCTTTTAAAAAACAGCCAGAATGCCTTTGACAGAGTGTTACACAGAGTCTTACTTTATCCACCAGTAGAAAAGATCAAAGGCTCTGGGGCATACAGATAGAACACAAGTGGTGTATCTGTCCAGCTAAGTATTGCAACACTTCATGAATTTTTCAAAGAAATTAAGAACTAGATTCTGTCCTCGATTGGCGTCTATCTCCCACATAATTAACCCTTATATGGTGCTTATTACACATATATGCCATACATGGGACTTCCTAATAATTTACTATGATCAGGTGATTACATCTATTTCATTTAAGGAATTTCATTAAGGAACATTTATCAAGTGAGTGTGAATGTGTGTCTACAGATACAGTATATACACACACCTATATATGATATAAATACATAACTATTATTATTTTCATTTTACAGAGACACAGAGGGGTTAAGTAACTTATCCAAGGTCATACAGATAGTGAGTTACAGAGCTGGCTCTAAAGTTCATTGTCTCTATAAGTCTATAATACTCTTCATCTTGTCATAAAATAAAAGCACTTCCTAAATTCACTTGGACACCCTATTTATCCTCTCCTCTTAGACTTCTCACATCATGTACCACACTGAACCACACTAAACTTTTTTTTATTTCAGATTATAGAGGTGCAAATGTTTTAATTATGTGAACTGTTTTCATACAGTTTGAGTCAAAGTTATAAACGTGTTCCTCATCTGGCTGGGAGCGTTATACTTGTGAGGTGTGAATTTGCCCCTCCATTCCTGCCCCCTCTCGCTTGCTCTCCATTGACTTTTACTACCAAATGTGCACATAGGTGTTGATGGATTTCATCCAATTTAAAGGTGAGTATATGTGTATTTGTTTTTCCATTTTTGAGATATTTCACTTAGAAGAATGGTCTCCAGTTCAATCCAGGTTATCACAAAAGGTATTAGTTCACATTTTTATGGCTGAGTAGTACTCCATGATGTGTATGTGTGTGTAAACACACACACACACACACACACATATATTCCATTCATGTATTGATGGGCACTTGGATTGGTTCCATGTTTTTGCAATTTTGAATTGTGCTTCAATAAACATTTGAGTGCATTTGTCTTTTTGATAAAATGACTTTTTTTCCTTTAGGTAAATACTGAACAGTGGGATTCCTGGATCAAATGGTAGGTCTACTTTTAGTTCTTTGAGGTTTCTCCATATGACTTTTCTAGAGGTTGTAGCAGTTTACAGTCCCACAAACAGTGTATAAGTCTTTCTTTCTCTCCACATCCACACCAGCATCTGTTGTTTTAGGATTTTTCTATAAAAGTCTTTCTCACTTGAGGTAGGTGAACTTCATTGTGGGATTGATTTGTAGTTCCCTGATGATTAGAGAAGTTGAACATTTTTTCACATGTTTGTTAGCCATGTGTCTTATCTTCTTTTGAAAAACTTATTTTCCTGTCTTTTGCCCACTTTTTTATGAGGTTGTTTGATTTTTTTCCTGCTTATTTGTTTGAGTTCTTTATAGATTCTGGTTATCGGTCCTTTATCAGATGTGTAGCATGAAATATTTCCCCCATTCTGTAGGTTTTATCTATTCACTCTATTGGCTGCTTTTTGGCCATGCAGAAGCTTTTCAGTTTAATCAGGTCCCAGTTGTTTATTTTTTTGTTGCTGTGTTTACCCTTGGGGGTCTTCTTTATAAATTCTTTGCCTAGGCCAATGTCTATTTTTTTTGAGAATTCTTATAGTTTTATGCCTTAGGCTTACGTCTGTGATCCATAATGAATTAATTTTTGTGAGTGGTGAGAGGTGCAGATCCTGTTTCAGTCTTCTACTTGTGGCGATCCAATTATCCCTGCACCATTTATTGAATAGGGATTCTTTTCCCCACTGTATGTTATTGTCTGCTTTGCCAAAGATCAGATGTCAATATGAGGGTGGTTTTATCTGGGTTTTCCATTCTGATCCATCAGTCTTTGTTGCTGTTCTTATGCCAATACCATGCTGTTTTGGCTACTATAGCCTTGGAGTTTAGCAGGAAGTCTGATAAAATGATGCCTCCAAATTTGTCCTTTATGCTTAAGATTCCTTTGGCTATTCAGGATATTTTCTGATCCCATGTGAAGTGCAGAATTATTTTGTCTCGATCTAGGAAAATTGCATTGCTATTCTAATGGGAATTGCATTGACTCTGTAGTTTGCTTTGGGTACTAGAGATATTTTAACAATGTTGATTGTGCCAATCCAAGAGCATGATATAGTTTTCCATTTGTTTATATCCTCTGTGATTTCCTTCTTCAGCAACTCATAGTCCTCCCTGTAGAGGTCTTTTATCTCCTTGGTTAAATATATTCCTAGGCATTTTATTTTCTCTGTTGTTATTGTGAACAGTATTGAGTCTTTGATTTGATTCTCAGCTTGACTGTTGTTGGGACATAGGAAGGCTACTGATCTGTGTACATTGATTTTTTTATCCTGAGACTCTGCGGAATTTATTTACAATTCCAGGAGTCTCTTGACAGAATCTTTGGGGTTTTCTGGATACAAAATCATATCGTCAGCCAAGAATGATAGCTTGACCTCTTCCATCCCCATTTAGATACGCTTGATTTCCTTCTCTTGTGTGACTGCTTTGGCTAGGACTTCCAGCACTACATTGAATAAAATGGTAACACTAGGTAATCTTGTCTAGTTCCAGATCTAAGCAGGAGTGCTTTCAATTTTTCCTCATTCAGTATGATGTGCTTATTTTCTTAAGAGTTCTTATCATAAAAGGGTAGCCGAATTTTGTCAAATGCTTTCTCTGCATCTATTGAGGTGATCATATGGTCTTTGTTTTTGCTTCCATTTATGTGGTGAATCACATTCATAGATTTGCATATGTTGAACCATGCTCACATCCCTGGGATGAACTTCTTTACCCCATTATATCAAGTCTTTCTTTTTTGTTTTAATTGTCAAATAATAAATGCATACATTTATGGGGTATAAAGTCACGTTTTGATATATACATTCGGTGTGGAATGGCTAAGTCAAGCTAATTAAAAAATCCTACACCTCACATAGTTATCATTTTTGTGGTGAGAATATTTAAAATTTACTTTTAGCAATCCTGATGTGTATTATAAATTATTATATACAGTCACTATTATGTGCAATAGATCTCACAAACGTATTCATCCTGTCTAACTAAAACTTTGTACGCTTTGATTAACTTTCCCCATTTCCTCACCCCAGCCCCCAGCCTCTACTGCCCACCATTCTGCTTTCTATTTCTATAATTTTTAATATTTTAGACTGCACATGTAAGTGGTATCATGCAGTATTTGTCATTCTGTGCCTGGCTTATATCACTTAGGATAAACAATGTCTTCCAGGTTGCAAATGGCAAAATATCCTTCTCATTAAAGGTTGAATAGTATTCCATTGTACATATCATATTTTTTATCTATTCATCTTTTGATGGACACTTTGATTCCATATCTTAGCTATTGTGAACAATTCGGTAATGAATAGAAAAGTGGAGATATCTCTTCAACATTCTGATTTCAAATCCTTTGGATAAATACCCAGAAGTAGGATTGCTGTATCTTTTGGTGGTTCCATATTTAGTTTTTTGAGGAACTTCCACACTGTTTTCCTGATCAAATAGCTGTACTAATTTACCTTTCCACCAATGGTACTTGAGGGCTTCTTCTCTCCACATCCTCACTAATACTTCTGAACTTTCACCTTTTTGATCAGAGCCTCACTAACTAGTGTGAGGTGATATCATATTGTGGTTTTCATTGCATTTCCTTGATTATTGGTGATGTTGGACATATTTTCATATACCTGTAGGTCACATGTATGTTTTCTAAATGTCTGTTAAGATCCTTTGCCCATGTTCAAATCTGGTTATTTGTTTTCTTGCTATTGATGAGCAGGGGATATATTGAGCTTATAAATCACTCTAGCATATTTATCAGAGCAACAATATTCTGGGTTCTGCATCCTAACAAGGTATTTCCTGCCACTTGAGAAAGTGAGGAAGTGACTTCATTTACTGATAACAAAGATGGAGTCATTTAACCTACTACCTCTTACTTTTTGTTTCAGGCAAGTGAAGATAAATGTCCTGAGATAAATATTCATCAACAGGTAAAATGGCTTAAGATTTACATAGCAAGTTTTTTCTATGCAACTGATACGTCCTTCTGAAATTTTTGGCAAGTCCAACTAAAGATTCTTGATGAGAAGTCTGTTTGAACAGGTGGCTCCTTCAGGCAGAGGTTAACTACACACAATAATTGATAGCATGTCAAATTTTGAACTCCATAATGGTGCAGTCATCATTTAATGCTTTTTTTTCTTTAGGTTCATTCTTTCTAGAGTGATGATCTTTTTTTTAAAACTGACACTCATATTTTTCCCTTAATCTAAGCTCTTACACAAGATGATAATCTTAAGTCACATATTAAGGCAGTCAATCAGAAATAGACATAAATAAAATGCCCAAGAACTTCCAAAATAAACAAAACGTAATAAAGCACCCAGGAGTTACAAATCACTCAGAAGAGCGCAAATTTTTAGAATTGCTATTGGATGAAATTTCACATTTTGTGTGAGGAAGTTTCAAATGGAAACATTTTTCTTCCGTGGGTGCCATGAAGCAGCTCTTCATGGGAAGAGGCAGCTATTGAGAAGAGTGATATGAGGCTTTAATTAAAGCCTGTCTGCTGTTTTACTGTTTCTGACTATTGAACACAGTTTGTGCTATTAACATAATACTTGGAAATGTAATTGACTTCAGGTTCTGTCTGAGGAGATACAAGCCTGCTGCTTCTATACACCATCTTCTCTGTATCCTTCCATCAGTCTCAACTCAAACTAAAAAATGAAAAGTTCAAATACACAACCCAAAAAGGAAATCAATGATTATTGAATTAATGATGCTCTGATGCTCAAACAATTAATTAATGTGTTGGGGGGGAAATAAACTTGGAAGCTTACCTTGTCCCATAATTATAACTACACATTAGGTAGAACAGAGCACGTTTCCCAAAGTGAGTTCAAAGAATCTCATCTTAATAAGGGCTCAGGAAAATAAAAAGGATGTATGGGTTAAACAACTCCAGCTTTGTCTTTCCTCTGCTTCCCTTCCACAAAGGAAATAATTTACACTGTCAAGTTAAATGCTCTGACAAGTCCTGAATTTCTTTTTAAGATCAGTTTAAAGTGTAACCTTGTGTTGCCAAACTTTGTGACCATAGAAAATTTTTCTTCTTCTCACCTACTATCATTCCACAGAACTAGTGTCACAAAAGACAAGATTGGGAAAAGGCAAGATTAAAGTGTTAAATTTTTTTTAAATCATAAGAACTAGAAAAGTATATGTGAGTAGTTATTGGGTATTTTTATGTAGGACTTCTGAAAGATTAAAAAAAAACAAGGAAAAAGACCACTTATACTTCATTACATAAAAATTAACATTCTAAGGCTTTATAAACAAAAGTTTATAAAGTTTGCTGGATGGTTTACTGGGCATGAATATTTGTAAAATTTTGACAAAGTCTATATCCATGATGTAAAAACAACATTACAAATTAAAGGTCCAGGGCAGAGCCTGTGGCTCAAGGAGTAGGGGGCCAGCCCCATATATGGGAGGTGGCAGGCTCAAACTCAGCCCTGGCCAAAAACTGCAAAAAAAAAAAAAAAATTAAAGGTCCAACCTTACTGATACTCAACAAATGCAATCTAAACAATAACATGCTATTGTTCTTTTTATCAAATTGGCAGACACTTTTTAAAGTATCATGCTTTGCGTAAAAGTACAGAGACAAAACATCTTGTCCTCCCCACATGGACAACATTTCTAAAAGGTCACATATTTGGCAAATTCATTCAATTTCTAGGATTATATTTAAATAGATTTCTGTACATACTATTTATTATATATTATAATAGACAAGTATAAAATTCAAAATGTCTGACAATAGGAAAATTATTAAATAAAATAGAATAGTGTAAGGAAAAACACTTCATGTTGCCACGGAAAAGTTTCCTACAGGATAATCTGAATAGACAGATCCTCAATATAACCTTCAATGGAGAAAACAGAATACTGCTGATTGTACCTCAACTGTATTTCAATAATTATCCACATATATGAACAGAAAAAAGGTTGAAAGCAAATATGTCAACACCAAACAGTGATCTTTCTAAATTCTCTCGAGTGAAAGAAAAGAATGATTAGTCCTGCCAACTAGAGAGCTGACTGGATCTTTATTAAATATCTAAGAAGTACTTGTAATTAGGACATTGTTTAATAACAAACAGGTACTAGATAAAGTGATTTGAGAGATCTTAAATAGTTTTTTTAACTTGTTAACTCTACCTACTTACACCCTTAACAAGTCTTCCTTAATAACTTAGGCTAAGATAAAATATGCCGTAATCCGTATTACCACCAATACAGACTAGTATTAGATTTCACTGTGGTTCTTTCCTAAGAAAAAAGATTTGAAACAGAAAAACAGACAATTCATCTCCTAGTT
Organism: Perodicticus potto; assembly: GCA_963574655.1. NCBI lineage: Eukaryota > Metazoa > Chordata > Mammalia > Primates > Lorisidae > Perodicticus > Perodicticus potto. The sequence goes on from CAUYRH010021926.1 coordinate 12,759, forward strand.
AATGCGCATGCTTCCATTTGATTCAGAAGAAAATATTCTTAAACCTTTCTATGCTTTCTTTTTCTAAGACGTACAAAGGAAAGATAACACTAACTTGATAGAATCATTTCAAAGAAGAGCTACCAAAAAATGGTCATAGTTGGGAAATCTAAATTCTAAGATTCTAAAAAGAACCACAGCTGTCTGCCTCTGAAAAGCTTCAGGCCTCTGCACACATTACTTCACTGACACTTCCCCATTGCTGATTTAACAGTTCACTATTGTGTCAATAATTATATTCACCACTAGCAAAACTGGAGATTATAACAACCGTATTATAAAGACAGATAGTGATTCACTAGAAATATGTACTAAGATCAGAGCTAATCTTTATTTACAAGCATAAAATTCATATTCTTTTTTTATAATTGCTTTCCTGGAATAACTTTTCTAAAAGATAACAGCAGAAATTCTTTGTAGGACATTAAAATGGTACATAATGTAATTCCATTGTTTAGCACCTACTTTCCACACTTATTTAAAATGAGATAGCAATTGTGTTTTATGTATGATTCTTACTATTCTTATTTTTCAAATGATGAGTTTTTAAATCTTATTTTAATAGTATAATGGGGGCTATGAGATCTTGTCAACAGATAAAATAAAGAACTTGTATTTACATACAAAAGGATCCTTCCATTTATCAAAATGTTCATTGCAGATTCCTTAACAGGACGAGCTTTTCTATGGCATTTAAAATACTTCAGTTTAGAATAATTTTGCCTGCTTGTAGCTTTTCAGGACTGAAGTTGGAGCATCAATATACTGTGCATATCTCATTATAATGACAGAACTTTTCCACAGCAAAGAGCACTCAGCTATGACTCAATAAATCAGGGAAAGAGAAAAGCAGACCCAGCCATGTGGAAACACAGAGAAGAATAAGCAGAAAGGACAGACGATATTAAAAGCATAAAGATAAAGGCTCTGAAAATGTTAATTCTCAAATATCTGATAGAACAAACCGCTCTATGTCTTGTTTACTTTACACACACACATATACATGATTAATTCCACCACCACCACCACCCCCCACCACCTGGAAAGGTTTTTGACAGCAGAGTTGTCAGTTATTACCTGGCCATGAGCCCCAAACATAGTAGACCTTCATGTTGAATGAAAGAATTAATAACACCAACCAATGCATGTGACTAACTTCCACTGAATGTACCCCTCACTATGGTACCCCTGGGAAAATGGTTAGGGGTAAGGGATGTCACGCGAGTTAACATCTATCTTTACTTAGCCTCTACTAACCAAAAAAGAGCCACCAAATCACCAACTAGTGATTAGGTCTTTTGACAATACAATGGAGGTTAACCTACGTTCAGTAGTAGTTAGTGCCTATGACTAGCAGTAAATCTTTTTTTTTTTCGTAGAGACAGAGTCTCTCTTTGTCACCCTCCATAGAGTGCTGTAGCGTCACAGCTCACAGCAACCTCCAACTCCTGGGCTTAGGCGATTCTTTTGCCTTAGCCTCCTGAGTAGCTGGGACTACAGGCACCCGCCACAACACCTGGCTATTTTTCTGTTTTGCAGTTCGGCAGAGGCCAGGTTTGAATCCCCCACCCTCGGTATATGGGGCCGGTGCCCTACTTGCTGAGCCACAGGTGCTGCCCTAGCAGTACATCTTAATAACAGGTTCCATCCAAATTCCCTGATCAGAGACCAGGCTGGTCATCACATCCTGACTCCCTGCCCCCAGCTCCATTACCCATCCCAGACCAGGACCAAAGGTTCTCCCTCCAAGGGACAGTGCACCCTGCTGATCTGTCCAGGCAGTGTCCCTAGCAGTGTGGTCTCTGACTCCCTCCCATCACTTGCCTGCATGTCCCTTGGAAATGCAAAAATACCACCAACTGCAATAGGCTTCCAGTTCACTAACCTTCTGTTCAAACTGGGAAGAGGCTTCAGTTAATGCAGAGATCCCTTAGGAGAAGAGAAGAGGACATTTTATGCCCTCATTTCCAAAGACCATTGTTCTACTCTGTCAACTGAAAGCTGATTACTGTTGTAATTGGTTGGAATTGTGGTATCCATATGTTCCGTTGGTGTAGCCAAATCTCCATTATTTCTGATAATGGAGGACAAGGAAGAAGTGGATAACTAAAATTCACAGATAATCTCAAAGCCAAAATTTTGGCCTGTAGTTACTGTCTCATTGCCCACAAATTTTTGATCAGAGCAGCCCAGCAAGAAGCCAGATTGCATAATCACAAACTTCAATGTTAACTTAGTTTTACTCTTCTAACAAACCTGCCAACCTTCTTTTATTCTCTTGCTATTTACCCCACCACTATATCAGTTTTCCAGGAAATTAGCAAAACAGCATAGCTCATGTGTCAGGAGGAAAAAGAGCCTGTAAAACTATTCTCCTGAAAATGGAACACTGTCTTTGTGCTTTTAGCCATTATAGCATTGGGCTTCCTGAGCAGACTTAGGGTGCTCACAGAGCCTCCCACGCGTGCGTGGTTGACAGTAACACAAGTTAGTTACCTAGCTAACAAGGCAGGAACCCACTTGTGGGCAGCCTCCACGACAGCCCCCAAAGACTTCCACTAATATACCCCTTATAACGAGGAAATAACAACAACAAAACTTTAAGGGAACATTGAACATTCTTTACTTTTAATGACTAGAAATTGGCCATTTTTTAAGAGAAAGTATTCCATGACTGGTTTGGGGTGTTGTGCCTTGTTTTGTTTTCCCTTCCAGAGGACACACACCACTAATGTTCTACTTGTTATTTCCAAATGTATTTCCCTAAGCCATTTGGTCTGGTAACATAGAGAATCACTCCCAATACCATCTCCAGTCCTTGGGGTGAGGGAATAGTGAATTTCTCCCTTGGCCCTGGTCTCCAAGTCATTCAACAGATTTCTTTATTTCTTTGTTTTGTATCTCATCTTTCCTTTATGCCATCACAGCCACCATTCAATCTGAGCCCTGATTACCCTTCTCTGGTGATTTACCTGGCTTTTTAACTAATTGTGATTATTCTTTTCCCCTAAAATCATTTCATCCCATTGTATAAATACGATGACTCTACAATTAAGCTGTCGCGGGACCATGGGCTAAAAAGACAATTTTACTGACACCATTGGACTCCAAAGGGAGTCTCTGGCCAAAACTCTATGTCTCTGAATCATGAAAGACATAGTTTCAACTTAAAATTTGGGTGGGGGGGGAAATTACAGTAAGTGAGCTTCATGTTCTACTTTCCCAATAATAATAATGTAGTGATAAGCATTATTTCTTAAATGGATTGCATATCCATGTTGGATATGCATGTGTAGAAGGCTTTTCCTAAACAGTGTTCCCTTTCTAAAGAGCCAAAATTATGGAAGTAAACCACTTCCTCACCCCGACCTTCTGCATAAATAGGAAGAGCCATTCAAAAGTAAAGTATTGCAGTGAAGTCCCAGGCTCTGAAGACTTTGCGGTTCAAATCCCAGCTGCACCACTTACCAGCTACGTGTCTTCCTGCAAGTTATTCAATGTCTACAAATAATTTCCGTATGTGTAAAATAATAACTATTACAGGGTTTTTACATGAGAATTTACTCATATAAAATAAGAAAGAAAAATAAACTTATATACTAATCCATTTTAGTACACTTACTTCAGTTCCTTGGCACATAATAAGTATGTAATGAGTGTTGGCTGTTACCATCATTTTTAGTCTAATTGACAAAGAGTCCCCTGGAAACCATGGCACACCGGGAGCACAAAATGCCAAGATTAAAGGGAGTTCAGGGGCCTTCTCTCTAGTCTAACACCCTCTTCCCCCACCACTGACCACCATGAATTTTACAAAGGAAAAGAATAAATCAACGCACAGCCCATTTTTCTCAAGAAACGACTATTTGATCTTTTAGTTTCTTTTTGTAATGCATTAGGTTCCGGTTACCTCTTGAGTGGGTTTTTGTACAGTGCTGATCTTACTTTTTGGTGCCACCAAGTGGCCGAGTTTGAGCACAGTGATACTCCCCGCCCCCAGGAGGTTCCCCAGCTTTGTGTAGATGTTTTTTAGACAGCCTTCTCCAGCTCATCCGTGCACATCAAATTAACGAGCAGCCCTCTGGGTGAAGAAGCCCCCAAACTTGCCCGTGGCTCTGTACAACCCTGGAAGAAAGAAAACCATTCGTGACAAAGGGCAGCAGGCAGGCATTGATGTTGGCCCAGCTTTAGCTCTTCCTTGGGTGCTGGAAAGAACTTTGTTTCTGAGTTTTAAGAAATGCACGTCTGGCCTTCTCATAGGCTGGAACCATTTTTTATGACAGAGGACCACGTGATACCTATTTTAAATGAATGCTGAGTGCTAATCACAATATTCAGCTGGAAATTAAGATCAAAGTAAAATATAACTCTCAGAGAAAGAACTTCTAAAAACAAGAATAGATATAAAATTTTGGATAAATACTTACAATTTTATTGCTAACATTTTTAGTAGTCAAATTTTAAATTTCACAATATTGTCACTTATCAGCTATCTTGTACTACACCTTGCAACACTATAGCGAACAGTCACTTTCAAATTGTTTCTAATAACATTTTTAACCTTTTCATGCACAGCAAAATGTAATTCAGAAAAAGATCTTCAGAAACATATTTTTTAATAAGGAACTTTGTACCTGTGGATTCATAGATTTGTAAAACCTAAAAAAAAAAAAAAAAACAAACCTTCAACTGCTGAAAGTAATTTTCAATCTAGACTCTACACAGCAACCAGTTCAACAATCTTTTACTTAAATTTCTAGCCTCTACTGAATGCAAGTTATAAGAAATAGTCTTCTTAAAGTATTTTTGTCAAGTCTGGTTTTTGTTTTTCTTTTTTTGAGACAGAGTCTCACCATGTCACTCTCAGTAGAGTACCTTACCATCACAGCTCACAGCAACCTCAAACTCTTAGGCTTAAGCAATTCTCTTGCCTCAGCCTCCCAAGTAGCTGGGATGGGACGACAGGAGCATGCCACAAGGCCCAGGTATTTTTTTGTTGTAGTTGGCATTGTTTTTTTAGCAGGCCCAGGGTGGGCTCAAAACCACCAGACCCTGTATGTGGCCGGTGCCCTGACCACTGAGCTATGGGCACAGAGCCTGTAAAGTCTATTGTTTTAAGCCCTGAATAGTGAGAATATTACATGTTACAGCTATTTTACTTTTCCCCAATGCTTCTTCATTTTTCCCGATCTTTTAAAATCTTTATTCTATTTGGATCAAGGATGATTCATCCTAGATGTTGTTGTACATGATCTTGTAGTTTTTCCTCCTTGTATAACTTTGAAGTGACAATGTTGACATTCTGCTTTTTAAATTCTTCCTCTTGAAATAAAAAAATCCAAAGAGGATTTTTTTTCTTAAAAGACTCAAGATCTAAATAGAATTAAATGACTAAAAAATAAATGTAATTCCTAAGATTATGCTTTAAAAATGTAAATGACAGTCTATCAAACAAGATATTTGAAGAATAGAATTTAATTTTATTCCATCTTGTATTGTTATTTAATATTACATGTTCCTTTTTGGCTCAAAAAGTAAATAATCTTTTCAAAAGCTATGTAATAAATCAGGTTAATTCATATTAGCTGACAATATAGTAGCTTTATTTGACTATTATAAAATTTACAACTGTTTTGATATATAAAGTTAACAACTCTAATAATTGTCATTAATTTGAATCATTTTAGTCTTGCAGTAACAAATAACATCAACTGATAGAATTTAAACATATGGCTGATAAGGAAATTTTCACTTCGAGTTACATTTGGAGTGCTTACAACATTAGAATGTGACTATTCAAATATTGATAATAAATCCAGACAAGAAGCTTTGTTCACACTATTAATGTTGATATGTTGATTAGAGACAATGAAAACTATGTGATGACGGTATGTTGATCAGAAAATCAAGGATGCCACAAATGACACTGATGTGAGCATTTAGCTACTAGGCCTTCCAGAGGTCAAAGTAAAAGCAAACTTGAGTTCTAAATTTAGGTCAAATCCAAGGCCAAACCTCACTTTGGTATGATCCTTATTATTGTACTCTGGGAATGTGATACAGGAGAAAGTGCCCAGACAATGGAGTCACTTAGTCTTATTTCTATCCCTTTCTACCTGTTCTATCTTAGGTAACCTGTAGAAGCTCCCATACTTCAGTTTCCTCATGAATAAAATAGGAATGATAAACTCAGAAGACAGAATGGCTGTACAAATGAAGCACTTGGTGCTGTGCCTGTCCTGTTGTGTGCACTCAGTAAATCCTAGTTATAACAATTATCAAGATCATCCTCAATATCAGTATCATTATACCTACTTTAAGGAGTTGTGAGAATTATAGATTTCCTATAAGTACCACTGGAAACATTTTGTGTCCACTTGCTAAAGAGTAGCTGTTATTACCTACATACCTGCAGGACTATGAAAAATACTATAAATAAAATCTCAGTTTGTGGATTCAGAGCATATGCAACTAACAGATGCATACTCAGCTGAAATGGAAATAACATTTCTTTGCATTAACCCAGCGTACTTACTTCCTTCCCATGTGAGGGAATTCTGCACCTTAAAAGTTACAGGGAATCCACATCCTACCTCTTACCATGGAACTTGAAAACACTGAATAAAGCTGCTTTCACTGCTTCCCCTGGGTGAAGTTTAAGCACATGAACTAGATCAGGGGTCCTCAAACTTTTTAAATAGGGGGCCAGTTCACTGTCCCTCGGACGGTTGTCAGGCTGGACTACAGTTTAAAAAAAATTTATGAACAAATTCCTAAGCACACTGCACATATCTTATTTTGAAGTAAAAAACAAAACAGAAACAAATACAATATTTAAAATGAAGAACAAATAAAGTTAAATCGACAAAGTTACCAGTATTTCAATGGGAGCTATGGCCTCGCTTTTGGCTAATGAGATGGTCAATGTCCAGTTCCATACTTGTCACTGCTAGTCATAACAAGTGATGCAAGCGTGCATCAGTTAGTCTAGATCTGGTTGGAGATTTCAGATGTTTCATTCTGGAAAAAGTCTGTTCACAGA
>CAUYRH010021927.1:0-15397 GCA_963574655.1 Perodicticus potto
TGCCTCAGCCTCTCAAGTAGCTGGGACTACAGGCGCCTGCCGCAACGCCCGGCCATTTTTTGGTTGCAGCCGTCATTGTTGTTTGGCGGGCCCGGGCTGGATTCGAACCCGCCAGCTCAGGTGTATGTGGCTGGCGCCTTAACCTGTTGAGCCACAGGCGCTGAGCCATGTGTTTTTGTTTTTTTGAGATAGTCTCCCTCTGGTGCCCTGAGTAGAGTACACTGGCATTATCAAAGCTCACAGCAACCTCAAACTCCTGGATTTAAGTGATCCTCCTGCCTTAGCCTCCTAACTAGCTGGGACTACAGGCATGTGCCACTATGCTTGGTTAATTTTTCCATTTTAGTAGAGATAGGGTCTCTCTTTGCTCGGGTTGCCCTCAAACTCTTGAGCTCCAGCAGTCCTCCTGCCCTGGCCTCCCCAAATACATGAGCAACCTCACGAGCCAGCAGAACTGTTTTGAAACTCAAACTGAGCCAGACAGATCTTTCAGCAGGTTGCTGCCTGTGCCACCAGAAGTAAATCGACTGTGTTATAATTGGTCAGAGTCCCATCCTTCCAGGACTTCTTTCTGTCAACATAAAATTATTGAGCTCCCGGGATAAGTCTTCAATAAAGCATGTGAGAAGGAAGAGTTAAACTTTGTATTATTTTTCTTTTTCCTATCAATGCTGAATTTTAAAAGAACCCATCAAAATGCCTATTATTTAAATTGCAAATGCTCCTTTAACAAGGAGAGTAAAATGTATTATTGAAATGCTTATTTGCATTTTATTCTTAATTTTGCAGAAAACCTTAAGAATGGAAGTTGTTTTTTTCGCCTCTCACATCCTAAGAAACTAGATTCTGACACTGTACTCCATGGCTTCAGGATATTTTTATTGCAGAACTAAAAATGGAAAAAAATGGAAGGCATTCCGAGTAAGCTCATCCCTCCATCAGCCCTCTGTCTCTGTACTTGTTCCAGAAGTGTAGGCCCAGCAGGGGAGGCCCGTGCCCTGGGCAGAGGTGTTATCGAAACTGCCTGGGGGTTCTGGCCTAGGTCGGTTGCCACACAGAAAGCAAGGGCAGAGACCAGGAGGACTGCCAAGGGAGAAAAGAATTTTTAAGACAAAAGACATAGGCCAGGAAAAAAGGAAAACAGCCTCAAATCCATCTCTGAATAAAGGAGAGGAGGGTCCTTAACTGCAGGGTGGGTTAGGAGGGGTGGTGAGGCTTGGCATCAGCGAATCTGCACAGAGACCTTCAGAGTCTTGCAAAACCTTCCACCAACTCAAAAGGTCAAGTCATTAGTTAAAAGTTCTGGCCATCAAGCCCTACTGGGTTAATCTAACATGAAAGGGAGATGATTATAAAGAACATATAGAGGCCTCGGTGCCTGTGGCTAAAGCGGCTAAGGCGCCAGCCACATACACCTGAGCTGGCGGGTTCAAATCCAGCCCAGGACCACCAAATGACAATGATGGCTGCAACCAAAAAATAGCCAGGCGTTGTGGAGGACGCCTGTAGTCCCAGCCACTTGGGAGGCGGAGGCAGGAGAATCGCTTGAGCCCAGGAGTTTGAGGTTGCTGGTTGCTGTGAGCTGTGATGCCACTGCACTCTACCCAGGGTGATAGCTTGAGGCTCTGTCTCAAAAAAAAAATTATATATATATATACACACACATACACACACACACACAGTGAGAGAGAGAGAGAGAGAGATGTCACTGAAATTTGTTCCTAAAGTCAGTTCCAGACCAGCACAGACTGGACAAGGATGTGAGAGGGTTGGCTCCAGAGCCTGAGAAGGAGCTGGTGTTTGGGGTTCATGCTGGTGGGCACTTGTGCACCCCGAGGACACAAGACCTCCCTTACAAAGGGGTGCACAGCTAATATTAATGTTATAGGGCATTATATAGGCACTTATTTCCTTTCTAGATGTTTCCTTCCATGCAGAGAAACTTCCATAAGTGTTAAATATGGGACCTGTCTCCACTCATAACTGTGAGTCCTTCCAGAGAGGAGAAACCACTGCTCTGGTGAATAGATTGGTACAGCCCAGTTCTCCTCCATTTTCCCAGCTCCTTTCTGGTGTTGGTTTCCAGGCTCTGCCCCAAGGAAGGAGGGCCAGAGGTTCTCAGAGCTACCTTGGCCTGTGCAAGAGAACAAGTGTATCTGTTCAGTCAGAATTAGCAAACCTCCCGGCCACCCTCCCTAGCTTAGCTTTATCAGTATCTAAAGTGATATTTTGATCTCCATCTGCACTATTCCTGTACCTGTCTCCCAGCTGGTCCTTAACTCAAACAGGTAGAAAAGAAGGAGTGCTAAGAATTGACTTCTCCAGACACTAACAAGCAAGAATCATGATCTTGGACACTGAGGCAACAGATTCTCCTGTCCTTCCAAAAACCATTCAAGCATTCATTCATTTACTCAACAAATATTAATTGCCTGTCTAAGATGTGCTAGGTACAGTTCTCAGCAGTGGAAATATGCCTGACGGTTGTGCCAACTGTAGCAATGACATGGCAAAGATGAGATGCCTTTTCTATTTTGGGGGGTACCATGTCAGTCCTCAGATCCTTAATGACACCCCCAAAACAAGGATGATGTATTTACTTTAAAATAAATAAGATAGTCTTTCTCTATACCAGTACCATAGACCAAATTCCTAACTGCTGCTAATAATTTAAATGTCTTTTGGAAAGGTAGCTGCTCATCGAAAGATTTAGAGGGCAGGATATGAAGGGAAAAGTTAGGTGTTTTTCTTGAACTGTGTGTCAGAAATATGGACAATGTGAAAACCGATCATCTTTTCACACAAGGTTACTGTTAGGCAGTTAGCTAGATATGAGAGGGCAGATGACGGATATAGTTAGTCTAATTTGGATTGGTTTGGTACAGGCTGAATTGGGCTCTTGTGGGAATGAGGCTGATTAAGACCTTCCAGGGTTGTTATCAAGATCTTGCAGGTGAGCTATTTTGAGAACAGATTTAATTAAGACCCTGGGAGACTTCCAAGAAAGAGCTGATACTCCTCAAATTGTGCTTTCCATAGAGCCTGCCATCACTAGGACAGGACCTGGCTTGCTGTGCAAGTTGTTAATAAACTTTCTTTTTCTTGCTAAAACTTTATTTGATCTTTTCAATTATTTTGGTGACTACCTCAATCCACTGCACTGCTGTAATACTACTGTGTCATGTGGGAGGCAAAAATCCTAACCTCAAGTACTTTGAGTTCAAAATGAGTAAGATGTTAAAAACCAAATGAAAAGGCTAAAATGTAGCCCTCTATGCTCTCCATGCCAAAAAAAAAAAAAAAAATTGAAGTTGAAGAAGAATACATTGAAGAACAAATTGAAATATGTTGATTCAATGGTTGTTCGATTTAAGAAGTCTTCAAATGGGGGACAGCGCCTGTGGCTCAAAGGAGTAGGGCCTGGCCCCATATGCCTGAGGTGGTGGGTTCAAACCCAGCCCTGGCCAAAAACCGCAAAAAAAAAAAAAAAAAAAAAAAGTCTTCAAATGGCTGGAAGGCCAAAATACATATTTCTGAGAAAAGAATATCACTTAACCTGACAGCATAACAAAAAAAAATTGTCAGTGGCGCCTGTGGCTCAAAGGGGTTGTGCGCTGGCCCTATATGCCGGAGGTGGTGGGTTCAAACCCAGCCCTGGCCAAAAACTGCAAAAAAAAAAAAAAAAAAAGTCTTCCTCAAGACCTTTAGAAAACCATTACAGTCTTTATACCTTGCTCATTTTAGAAACTCCGAAGGAAAAAGATATTGAATGTTAGAATGGTAAAGATTATTATCATGATTTTTATTTATTTCTTTATTTTTCTGAGACAGAGTCTCAAGCTGTCACCCTGGGTAGAGTGCTGTGGCATCACAGTTCATAGCAACTTCTAACTCTTGGGCTTCAGTGATTCTCTTGCCTCCATCTCCCAAGTAGCTAGGACTACAGGTGCCTGCCACAATGCCTGGGCTCTTTTCTTTTTTTGTTTTTTTCTTTTTTGCAGTTGTCATTATTATTTTAGCTGACTGGGGCCAGGTTCGAACCCTACCCACTGAGCTACGGGCACCGCCATTATTCTCATTTTTATTTCTTGTGTATGATAAAGCCATATGCCAAAAACATTTTTAAATTGTCCATTTTCTTCTCATTTACCATAATGTTTGCCAAAACCAAAAGTGAAATGCAAGAAATAGCTTTAATTTAGTTAAGATTTTAAAAAATATGTATAAGAAAAAAGACATGTTATTGTGCCAATTTCCACCATGCTCTAATCTCAGCAAGTTGGATTTAATTTGCATAATAGCTGTTGTAAAACTTGTTCCTTGGCAAGTAGGTCTGGCTCTCAGCAAAGTCACGAAGATGGCAAAATGTTTTTGACCCACCCAGTTCCAACTTCTTAAGGCCTGGGCCTTACTCCACCCTCTATTCCATTGTGGTCTCCCTATTTCCCTATTTGAAATTTCCAAGTTTAGGGCTGATGGCTCTCCCAATGTAAAATTGTTTTCTTTTCCTTTTGAGTCAGAATTTTGCCCTCTTGCTCCAGCTAGAGTATGGTGGCATCATCATCGTTCACTGCAACCTCAGGCTCCTGGGCTCAAGCGCTCCTTCTACCTCAGCCTCCCAAGTAGCTGGGACTACAAGCATATGTCACACCCAGCTAGTTTTTCTATTTCGAGTAATGACAGGGTCTCACTTTTCTCAGGCTGGTCTCAAACACCTGGCCTTAAGTGATTCTACTGCCTTGGCCTTCCAGAGTGCTATAAGATTATAGGCATCAGCCACAGTGCCTAACCCAAAGTAAATTTTAATTTTAAGGATATGCAGATAAGAAATGTAAATGAACATAATGAGATAAGCGAAGGCTTCAGTGTAATTCTGCATCTACGTCTGAATGATGAGTCACATTGGGCTGTAATTTATTTATTTACATGCCTGTCTTTGGCAACAGTGTAGGAATTGTGTGCTCTGGGCTCAGGCCAGGACAACAGGTGATCAATTTATTTTTGATACATTAATAATGAATGAAGGTTTGCACATTTGGGTACTTTAACAACATACATATTGTCTCTACTCTTCTAAATTGCTACTTCTAATTCAAATGTCATTTTTTCTCAGGAGGCACATTTGAAGTGGGATCTGAACAAGCAGAATAGAAATATAGCTTCTATGGAGGATAAGCAGAAAACAACAGCTTTATTCTTCTTCTTCACTGCCCTTTGAAACTTGCTCTGTGAAGGTATTTCTTTTCTGCCTGTTGGATAAAATCTACAACAGTCCTCAAGAATTTAATAATAATTCAAAGAAAATAAAGATCTCCAGTTACTTCTAGTCATAGTAATGGCTTCATTTCAGATAACTAATGTATCTACTTCCATGTTAGTAAAAACTCCAGATTTAAGTTAAGGACTCTACCAGCCCAGGCCTCCTCCTGGCTGGAAACTTGCAATGGGAAAGAAGGGCACAGTCAGTTCCCTTTCCTTTCCTCCAGTTTCTCCTCTCCCTGAGCTGATTTGGGGCTGTAATTGAGGATAGGTTATGAGGGCTGCGGGTAGACTTTTTTCCTTTGAGAACACGTGTGTTCTTCAGAGACCCGGTGGGGCCCACAGTGCACAGCTCCCTCCTGGGTAGGGCGCCCTCTAGCGGTGTAGGGTTCCTTCCAGGTAAGTCCGGTTCCCATCCTCATTGCCTGCGTGGTCTGTGGCGTGCTCAAGCATCCCCGGTACACTCCCTGCACCCGCCATGGCTTGTTTCCTTCCCTGGCCCCCACGCGTGGCATCTCCTTAGCTTCTTAGCTTTGGCTCCATGGATAGGGGTCAAACACCACCTCTAAGCCGCATGTCAGCCACCTGTCAGCCTTTCCAGATGTGCCCTTGAAGCCCTTCTCATTAGGTTTGAGGTAGAGGAGAAGCATCTCTCACCCTTCCCAACATCTGGAGTGGGAGGAGGAAAAATGCCTCAGCTTGCCAGCAACTTCTTTTCACAGGAATGCCCTTTTCAACCCCAACCTCTTATACATAGGTCACTATGAAAGTTTTGAGACAGACTGTTTTTTCACTTCTAAGAACACAATCTATGGAGATTTGTGTGAGTTTCAACTTGCTCAGTTGTTGAGTGGGCTTCATTTGTTTCTGTCTGCACAGATTTCATGTTTCTTGATTTTTGTGTATCTCAGAACTTTCATAATGACCCCGTACCCTTAGACAGATCTTAGGATGGGGTGGGGGTATCACGGAACTTTTTTTTTTTTTTTTGTAGAGACAGGGTCTCACTTTATCGCCATCAGTAGAGTGCTGTGGCATCACACAGCTCACAGCAACCGCCAAGTTCTGGGCTTAGGAGATTCTCTTGCCTCAGCCTCCCGAGTAGCTGGGACTACAGGCACCTGCCACAACACCCAGCTATTGTTTTTGTTTTGAGACAGAGTTTTATTTTGTTGCCCTCAGTAGAGTGCTATGGCATAATAGCTCACAGCAACCTCAAACTCTTGGGCTCAAGCAATCCTCTTGCCTCCAGAGTAGCTAGGACCATAGGCGTCCCCCACAAAACAGCTATTTTTAGAGAGAGGGTCTCACTCTTGGCAATCCACCCATCTCAGCCTCCCATAGAACCAATTTTGATCACCTCCTTTGCTTGCTCTGTACAGGAGGCTCAGCAACTCACTCAGAAATATGGGGACATTTGCCACTTACAATTTTTGACTCAACCTTTTGCGTCTGCAGTAAACATTGGGAGCAAAGATGTCCTATTTTAACACCCTTTACAAACACAAAAGGAAGGACTCACAATAACATACTGTTTAAAGCCCAGACTCTTTTTAAAATACAGAGTTAGGTTTCTGGTGCAACATGCTGAATGGCTACACATATTACAATAAAGAGAGACAGAGTGAGAACCACCACGACAGCCATGAGCAGGCTGGAGATTGGGTCGTATTGGTTGAGAAGACAAGCAACCTGTGAGCCCTCAGGAGAAGGTGGCAGGGGAGCTGGGGGCGTCTCTCAGCAGCTGCAGGAACACGCGAGGCTCAGCACCAGTAAAGACAAGAATTTAGCGTCCCTCCTCAACACTAATGTTAGGGGCTGACTTTTCATCTATCTTCTCTAACCGCACACTTGCCAAGCAACTAGCTCTACTGTGCTTAGCCCCAGGGAAAGAACCTATGGAGATATGGTCTCTAAAGAAACCCCGCAGCTGAGAGCTCTGGCTTAGGGTTCTAAGAGGGGATGCTGGCACACCAGAGAGAAACCCTCGCCCTTTTGTCAACAAAATTGACTTCTGTATTTTCTACAGGGCTTCTAGTAAAAAGAAAACTCTGTCATTCAGTGTATGTACACACACACACACACACGCACACACACGTCACTGCTTGTCTCAGTGGGAGAATAGACCTACACAATTGTTTTGGAAACCATGCCAGCCACACGCATGCATTAGTCTATCCTTTCAAGTAGGAATAAGACAACCAAGGATCCAAGTTGGGAGCAGAAGGTATTTGGGAATCTGGTTGCCCACATCCTGCAGAGAGGCATGGTCTGGAGCAGCTGAGCACACAGTAGGGATCGGGCAGGACACGCGGAATTCCTGCTGCTCTGGCTTTGTACAAAGTGAGTATGATAATGGTCTTGAATGTGAGAAATAAATATTGTGGCCTCAGGTTGCTAAGAAGTCTGAGCTCAGGTCCAGGTTACTTCCTCGGAAATGCCAGCTGCCAGCATCTGCAGAATTTGAGGGGGCTGGCGACTGTGAGAGCTTGAATTGGGTACAAATCCTTTCAGTGGATGTGCGGAACACTTGATTACACGAAAAATGCAAGCTCTCTCTCTGGGAAATGTAAACCATCACTCTCAGCAAGCTTGTTGCCAGGTAACCAAAAGCAATTTTCCAAAATCAGTGATTGAAAGAGAAGAACCAAAAGGAATAAACAGAAAGACTAATTTTAAAGAAATCAAAGTTCTCACAGGGAACCAAATAAAATAAAATAAAATAAAAAGCATAGAGAAGATGTCCTGTACACCTTGGTCCCACAGTGGCATCTGCCCACCCACCTGCCTTCATGATAGAAGGGCTGGATTGTCCCAGCCACCTTACTTGAATCAGATCCTATCCTGCACCAAACTTCACTAAGGACTCAAAGACAACAGGGAGGAACCAGACCAGGGGCCAGGTGGTATTTTTTTCAGTAGGAGTCCAAATCTGTCAAAATCCACTTAATAAAAAAAGTCTCTTTGTTCTTCATCAGGATGCATTTTATTTTCATAACTGTTTTCTGAACAACGCATGGGAATCATTGTATTCAAGGGGAGACCTTTAGCTGTGTACTGTCCATTCCTAGCCAGACATTCGTGCTGTGGGACTTCATAAATTTGAGGCTATCTTACAAAAAAGCAATCTTGACCTGATAGCTCTTCTTCCTTGGGTTCTTTCGAGGTTTTGCTGAGCTAGGCAAAAATAAGAAGACCCCCCCCATCTCTACAATAAATTTAAAAAATTATGTGGAGATGGTGGCATGAACTGGTGTAGCCCAGCTACTCAGAGAGTTGAGGCAGGAGGATTGCTTGAGCCAAGGAGTTGGAGGACGTAGTGCTATTTTTTGGTCTTTATCCTATCCCTGGTTCCTAAAACCCTTCTTTTCTTTTCTTTTCTTTCTTTCTTTTTTTTTTGCAGTTTTTGGCCGGGTCTGGGTTTGAACCCTCCACCTGCTGCATATGGGGCCGGCGCCGTACACCTTTGAGCCACAGGCGCCGCTTAAAACCCTTGTTTTCTAACTGGTGAAGGATACAAAGAAGCGTCTTTTGTTATTTACTGCAACCCCTTTCAAGGCACCTGAGCGTATGTTAATGAGGTGACTGGACCGTCCTAAGGAGGGGGGCTGGTTGCCGGGGAAACCAGGCTATTTCAAGGGTTCGAACTTGTGGCCCCACCCCCTGATTGCCGAAGAAGAGACAGGGGCTGGAGACCGGCTGGTTCAACAATAGCCAGTGTTTCAATCCGTCAGGCCTGCGGAATGAAGTCTTCACAACAGACGCGGAAGGCGGAGTTTGGCGCCCGCGGTGCTGCTGCGCACCCGGAAGTGCTTGAAGGGCGTGGAAGCCGGGGCCCCTTCCCGCCGACCTTGCCCTGAGCGTCCCTTCAGACTCGCAGTCTAATGAGTGGATTGCTCACCTGAGTTCTGGGAGCTCGTCTAGCAAATAATTAAGCCGAGGGCAGGCTGTGGGAACCCCCCATTCATAGCCAGTTGGTCAGAAGCAGAGGTTCGGAGTGGGCAGTGTTGTGGCCTGAGGCCCTGACCTCAGAGTCCAGGAAGATGCTGTCAGGGTTGAGCAGAATTGGAGGGCAGCCACCTGGTGTCCACAGAGGATTCGAGAACTCAGTGTTTCCCATTCAGCTATATGTTCTTGAAAATTCTTTTATTCTGCTTTTAAGTTGGAGTAGTCAGAGACTTGAAAGACACTACTAATGAATACAGAGCCACAAAGACAGCCTGGGACTGGGGGACTGTCCCTTGTGAAAAGACAGCCAGAAAAAAGAAAACCTGCTTGCCCCCCTCAGCCAACCTATCCACGTTCCTTCCAGGCAGGCACTTCAAGCCACCCCTGGGTGTACTCTGACCAGAGGCTTTCAGTGGACACACCACTTCCCAGCAGACAGGATAACGGGATGAAATAGAGTGCACACCACATTAGAGGATTCGGAGTATTGACAGAAAAAAGTTCTACAAAAGTTAAGACAACTCCTAACAGCAGAGGGGTGGCTGAAATGGCTCATCCATCCTTACTCAAATTTTTACTTCTTATATATCCCAAAGCTACCTTCTTCCTCTTATTTTATTTTAATTGCTTTTTATGAAGTCATAACTTTGTACATTGATGCATTTATGGGGTTCAGGGTACTGCTTCAATATACAATGTGAACTGCTTACATTGAACTAGCACATCCGTCACGATTATACTCATTTCTTAACCAAAGCTACATTTTTTTAAAACAATGTGGCATTTTTTCTTGATTTGCATTAGTTCAAAACAAAGATCCCATTAACCCTTAGCATAACTCGGTGACCGATTACAGCATTCCACTTCAAAAGTTAATCTCCTAAATTATTCCACCTAAACTACTCGAGATGTGCATCTTTAGGGTGGCAGTTAAATTTACAAGACAGTAAGAATGGGAGAGAGGGTAAAGGTCAGGCAGGACCCCAACTGACCAGACCAGTTGTCTTGTCCCCCCTAGCCTGACTGACTCATCTTCTCACTGCAGTGCTTTCACAGGCGCCTCCCGCCCCGTTGTTCATCTGCCTTTGAATAAGTTCATTCCTACGTTAATCTTCCCTGGCTCTATGCTTTGTTTTGTTAGTTTTAACTATTTCCCTCAGGTTGCTCTGCTTTACCGATTTCCCTCTGAATAATAGACAGGGGCTGCTTTTTGCTTTTCAGAGATCCCCTTCATTAGAAACCATGAGAAAAATAAACTTATCTATAAAAAGTCAGTGTTCAGATGTGAAGCAATCTAAGCTGGTATAATGTTGAGCAGTTGGTACACTGTAAGAAAACAAATGAGTTGACCTTAACATTCAGACATATTATTTCTTCTAGGGTCCTGTCTTTTAGTGGTGCATGAGTACATGCCCTTATTTATTCCATAAATTTCTTTGCTTAGTTCTCTAGTGTATAACATACTTCTAAGCATATTGAACATATTAAATGCCGTATGGTGAATCTCAGCTTTTAAAATAAATGCACGTACAAAGTGTAAATAAATAAATTAGAGCTGGAGAGACTGCACCCATGAACACTGTGAACTGTTTAGTTGAAGTCAGGAGGTTGGTTGGGGGAGAATTGGAGGCTCCTGGAAGAAATCTTACAGAAGAATTACAGTAACTGCAACCGGCTGGGAGGAGTGAGGGCTGGCAAGGGAAGGAGCCAGAGGAACAGCAATCCAGGCCGGGCTGTGCGCACCGGCCCCCACGTCTGAGCGGCAGAGGGCGGCTTGGGGCAGCTCCTTCTCATGTCCACTACGAATGGGTGGGGAGAAAGGGCAGCCTGTCTGGGTGAACCAGAAACCAACCCTCAGCGTGTCTGCCACTCCCCCACCCCCAAACGCTCCCCACAGTGTATGTTGGACAGTGTTGCTTGTCCAGGTGTAGAAGCCACAAAACCCCCATTCAGTTCTCAGTTGGGGAGGAGAGCTCTGCAAACGTCCCTCCCCTACAGCTGCGTGGGTCTTTTCAATGCTGAGCACTCTCCGCGTTCTCTTTCCCTCTCCGGCAGCACCATTCGCCTCCACCAGCTCACATCTAGGCAAAACAAAAGCCAGGAGGAGGATGTCTCCTGGGTGCCTGGCAACTGCCGCTTCCCGCAGCGCCGCACAAAGCGCCGCCCGCGGGCGGGAACACAAAGGCCTGAGATCTGGGAGGGGGTGGTAGGGACCGCGGCAGCAAGGCCGGGAAGCAAACTGGTATTTTCAAAGACAGATCTTGCCTCGTTCTCTTCCCCCCCTCACCTCCCAAAGGATCTCTCAATCTCTGAAAAGAAACTGTCTCCCCCATCCCGAGTGTCCTCCAAGAGGGCCCAATCTGGGTTTCCGAGGACGTTAACTTCCCCATCAGACCCCCTTATCTGTTGGGGAGGGGTCTTCCCAGAGGTCCTGGGACTGGGCAGGGAGCCTGGGCTTCAGCAAGCATCCCAGGTGCCTCTGATCACTGTGCATGCCAGACTCACGGTGTTGTTCTGTCTTGGAATTTCAGCATTCTAGCAGAACCCACGGAGTTAACCTCGTGTTTGGGGGAGCAGTGTTTGGCATAAAGGCATCAAAAGAGGAAGAGGGTTAATTTTTACCAAAAATTCATTTGGTCCCCTAACCAGGGCCAGAAACCTTGCCCTCCTCCTCCTCTTTATTCCCCCTCCCATACTTAGGACCTCTGTAGTTTTGAAAGCACCTGTAGTGAGAGCAAGATGGGGTCTGTTGGGCTACGCTGGACAGGACACAGCTGGTCTAGTTGTTTTGCATCCTAAGCAAACTTCCCCTCCTTTCTCTCATTGTTTCTGTTTTGTAAACTTAGCTCCCATCCTAAAGAGGCCCATCTTGAATAGTTTAGGAATTAACTTAGAATTGGAAATGTTGTAATAGATTGCCACTGAGTTGTGCTGATTATTATTTAAAATAAAGGTTGTTATGGTCTTTACTGTGAACCATTATGTATAAAACTATAATCTTAGAAATGGAAGAACAGAACAGTCTTGGACAGCCTACTCTCCCTGTTCTCCAGAATTGCCACCTTCTAATAAAGTTTGGTGGCCCTGTCTCTGTATGTTGGCTGACAGGACAGATGGCTGGATCCTCTTCATCAGGTAACATTTCCAGCAACCACGAAGGAACCCCTAGACTGCTCCGGTAAGTACCGTATAAGTGCCGTATCCAGGGAAGCCTAGCTGTTGCCTGGACAGGCAGGCCTGGGGGTGCAATGCTCAAACACTCCTACCAGCACTGCAGGGAGATTTCTCCGAGAGTCTTGGGGCCCTGTGCTCACGCACCTGCCATCAGCATCACTCACCAAAGTCCAGCTGCTTTATTCTGGTTGCGCACAGAGAACTCCAGTTCTCCACAGGTGTGGTTTTGTTCCAGCGAAATCTGTTATTTCTCTATCTGGTCTATATTATAGAAGCTCAGGCCTCAATCCCAAATGACAGCCCATTGGGGTGTATTCTATCTGGTCTCAGTATGGGTACCCACCTGTAACTAAAAGGCAATGAAAGTTTTCTCTAACATAGCCTGGCTGCTGTATCATCTTGACTCTGGAGAAAAATGGCCTTTGAATAGATCCTTGAATTATCATAATGATGTTACATCATTTAAAATAACAAGCCTGGTTAAAATACTTAAGTTTGTTTCTTTTTGGTAGGATTTATATGTTTAAAAGCGCAATTAAAACTGTATTTACGGGGGGGAGGGGCGGCGCCTGTGGCTCATTGAGTAGGGTGCCGGCCCCATATACCGAAGGTGGCGGGTTCAAACCTGGCCTCGCCGAACTGTAAAACAGAAAAATAGCCGGGCATTGTGGCGGGTACCTGTAGTCCCAGCTACTCGGGAGGCTGAGGCAAGAGAATCGCCTAAGCCCAGGAATTGGAGGTTGCTGTGAGATGCCATGGCACTCTACCGAGGGTGATAAAGTGAGACTCTGTCTCTACAAAAAAAAAAAAAAAAATCTGTATTTACGTATCTAATTCACAGAGTGTAAAAACGGTTAAAAAATAACTAAAACTGGCTTGGTGCCAGTAGCACAGTGGTTGTAGCGCTGGCCACATGCACTGAGGCTGGCGGGTTCGAACTTGCCCGCCTCGCCCGGACCAGCTAAATAACAATGACAACTGCAACAAAATAATAGCCAAGCATTGTGGTGGGCACCGGTAGTCCCAGCTACTTGGGAGGCTAAGGCAAGAGAATCGCTTTAACCCAAGAGTTTCAGGTTGCTATGGGCTGTGACACCACGGCACTCTACCAAGGGCGACATCATGAAATCTATCTCAAAACAAAACAAAACAACACAACCCCCCAGCCCAAACCTAGGCAAACTGCTACGATAAATAGATAGTTAAAAAATAGTCTGAATAAAGTATGTTTAGAAGCCAGCAAATATAAATTCTGCTTGTGTCTGTCTGTCTGTGTGTCTGTGGATATAATATGCCTGTGATATTTCACTCTCAAAATAATGCAAAAGAGCTATAATTAATTGGCTTTAAAAAAAAAATAAGCACTTACATCAAGTATTTTATCAGGAAAACAGGAAAGAACTCAAATGCCTTTTTGTTCAGGTGACTTTGGTATTCTTTGAAAAATAAAATTAGTTTTAAACTTGTTAAAGTTCATATTGTTTAAAGATGATAGAAATGCCACCTCTGTAATATTTCTAAATTTTGCTGGATTTGACCATGAGCTTATGTCCTTGATTGTGAGCCTCTGAATTCTGAGGTCAGATCGGCAGGTAGCTGTGGTGAGGCCTAGGGACATGTTTTCCTTGCCTAAGACAGCAGCTACAAGGCACAGTCTAGCCCACATGGCCCCTTCCTGCTCCAGCCTTGCCCTTTGGCTATTATGAGAGAAACTGAATGCTCCAGTCTTCAGGCTTTCTGTCTTGAACTCTGCATCTGGTAAATGAATTAAGGACACAGATAGGTCCTGTCATTTGTGGCCATCTTTGATGCCGTGTGAGACTTAGTAGGACAAGGAAAAGTCGTCAGAAATCGTGCCTACGTTGTGGTTTTGTTGCAGGAAGATGAGGCCCAGTAGAGAGAGAGAGCACCCAAACACCATATTTAAAAGGAAAAAGGCTTTTATTTAGCCGGCAGAGCCAACGGTATGAAAGAATTCAAAATGGCTGTGTTCCCCGACTGGCTTGGTCTTTCCCTTTTTATCTCTAGTCAGAGAGTTCCATCCCACAGGTACCTTTCTCATTGGTCTGTTTGAATCAAGCTGGGCAAGTGTTCCATCCCTCACAGAACTACAGGATTTCACAGAAGTGGACATTTCCAGGTTCCAGAAAACTTGTAGAAAGTCTACAAATTCCTGAGAGCTGAGTCACGATGGAGAGGACCCTGCAGGTGTATCCTTGTGGTCTCCTAGAAAAGACCTCTGTTCTCCTAGCCCTCACCCTTCCCAGGTTTCCTCTCTCAGTTTCAGAACACTTTGCAGTCACTTAAAACCTTGAAGTTGTGTTATGTTCCATAAAATGTCTAAGTCATTTGTAAGATGTAATACTTTGGCTACTTAAATTGTTTGGGAAACTGAGTCTTTGTCAAAGTATAAAATTTTTGCCTTTTAAATCTTCTAATTATCAGTTTGGCTGAGTAAATAATTGACTTGATAGTAAACTGTGATCCTGTTTTGTGAAAAGTGGTTTTGGGGGGTAAGAAAGATTAAACAGAAAGGAAAATACCATTGTGTAAGAAAGAATCTTGTATTGTAAACTTTGTCCTGAAATGACTGGTTATATAGGAAAAGTAAAAGGCAGGGCAAAATAGAAAGTTCAGCATGTTTGTAGATTGTGCAGGTTAAATAGAACTCATAAAAGGAAATTCGTAAAGGAATTTGCATGTAATTCAGTTGGCTATGATTTATAAAATTTAGTTACACATTTCCCTTTAATTTAAAAATCACACTATGAGAAGTTTTTTCTTACCTTTTCAGTAACTGGCCTGCAAACCATAATCTCTGTGTTGTCTGTATTAGGGTTTTGGCTAACTAGAGAAGACTGAACTTTAAAAGTGTTAAGATTTACACCCATATAACTTCATATATATATATACTTTTTCTTTTCTTTGAGACAGAGCCTCAAGCTGTCACCCTGGATAGAGTGCCATGGCATCACAGCTCACAGCAACCTCCAATTCCTGGGCTCAAGCGAGTCTC
>CAUYRH010021928.1:0-18797 GCA_963574655.1 Perodicticus potto
AGCAGGCTCCCAGGAGGTGCCTGTAGGTCCCCGTGCAGCGAAGGAGCAGAAGGGAGATAGTAAGTGGAGCAAAGACAGGGGAAGACATACTCAATCCACAAAGATGAAGGGCTTTTTTTTTTTTTTTTTTTGGCAGAGACAGAGTCTCACTTTATTGCCCTCAGTAGAGTGCCGTCGCATCACAGCTCACAGCAACCTCCAACTCCTGGGCTTAAGCGGTTCTCTTGCCTCAGCCTCCTGAGTAGCTGGGACTACAGGCGCCCGCCACAACGCCCAGCTATTTTTTTGTTTTGCAGTTCTGCTGAGGCCGGGTTTGAACCTGCCACCTTCAGTATATGGGGCCCTACTCACTTCGCCACAGGCGCTGCCCAAGGGCTTTTTTTTTTTAAATTAAAATTGGGGCAAAGAGCAGTTATGGGAGGCAAATGGATTATATTATCCATGACTTTTTCATTAGCAATTAACAATAACAAAACCTCAAACTGGCTTAAGAAAAAAACTTAAGTGGCAGGAGTGGGTGGGTGGGAGGAGCTGACTCCAGGTACGGCTGCATCCAGGAGGTCTGGTGATAATACCAGGAACCTGTCCTGCTCCACCCCTTGGCTCTACTCACCTGGAGATTAACTCCATCCTCAGCCAGGCATTCCCTTTTGCCATCGCAGTGATGGGGCTGCAGCAGCCCCAGGTGGATGCTGTGTGGTTCAGTCATCCACTTCATTCCCAACTTCCAACCACAGTCCCAGGATCACTGTGATTGGCCTAGCCCAGGTCATATGTCCCTGCCAATTACTGTCATTGAATGCCCAGTCCTGGGTCTCTTGCTTCCTCCTGGACAGACATAGGACTGGGATCCTGGTCTCCCACCTGTAATTTTCCCCACTTCTTGTTTCCTGACTCTGGTCTCTTTGTCTGCAGTTGCCCACTGCCCCTAGGCTCCCACAAGCACACCTCATTCTTGCCTCAGCTATGAAATGGTCACATTTTCTACAGGGGTCTTTTGCTTTGACTTGAACCTTTCTTTTGGTTCAAAGGGAGATTTGGGAGATGCCAGTTCAGATAGAGGGAGGCAGTGTCACGTGTGATGTTTGGATGGTAGAAGAGTTTTCATCTTATGTCCCAATTAATTATGATTAATAGTGGCTGCTTGAAGGCTGTCTTGCCCAGGACAGTAAAGCTAAGTCCAGACTCAGAGGGAAAAGAAGCTATGATTGATTAATAATGTCTGTCAGGAGCTCTGGAGTGGGTACTGGTGGCAGACGTGTCATATATTTGTCAAGCTTCATTAAAGAAAGAGCACAGATCACAGAGTATGATGGCCTTGTTCATGGCACCTCCATCTCTTAGCCCTGTGATCCTGAGGCAATTAATTACTGAGCTTAGAGGCAACAGTGCTTCCATTGTCACGGTGTGGACATCTATCTAAAGAGCATCTAAAAGAATCAGTGAAACTGTGTATACAAATTGCCACCATGCTACACTAAAACTAGGGGCTTTGGTTTTCGCGTGAAGTCTGTGTCTGGCTTTGGTATCAGAATAAGTTTGGACTCATAAAATGAGTTGATAAATGTTTTCTCCTCTTCTAATTTTTTTGGAAGAGTGGAGAAATGGTAGTGTTCATTCTTTAAACATTTGGTAGAATTCACCAATGAAACTATGTGGTCTTGAAGTTTTCTTTTTTGCAAGTTTTTTGACAACCAATTTAACTTCTTTGCTTGTTATAGATCTATTTGGCATTTCTCTTTCTTCTTGAATCAATTTTGGTCGTTTGTGTGTTTCTAGGAATTTGTCCATTTCATCTAGGTCGTCTAATTTGTTGGTGTACGATTGTTACAATCTTTTTTATTTCTGTAAGGTCATTCTTAATGGCTCCACTTTCATTCCTAGGGTGTTAATTTGAGTCTTCTCTGTTTTTAGTTAATCAGTCTAGTTCAGTTGCCCTCAATCTACAGACCCACAGGAGCTGTCATAAAGAGCAGCGGCATGAGGAAGGTTGAGAACCACTGATCTAGCTAAAGGCTTTGTCAATTAAAAAAAAAATTTTCAAAGAATCAATTTTTGATTTCATTGATTCTCTCTATTGTTTTTCTATTCTTTTTCATGTATATTTGCTCTTATCTGTATTTCCTTCCCTCTGCTTGCTTTGATTTGGTTTGTTCTTCTTTTTCTAGGTCCTTATTCTTAAGATAGAAAGCTAGATTGTTTGAGATCTTTCTTATTCTTTAATGTAGGCATATATAATATATATTACATATATATTTATAAATATATATCCCTCTGCATACTGTTTTCACTACATCCCATAAGTTTTGATTATATTTTCATTTATATTTATCTAAAGTATTTTCTAATTTCCTTTGTGATTTATTGATCCATTTATTGTTTAAGGGTTTGTTGTTTAATTAATCTCCACATATTTGTAAAATTTCCAGTTTTCCTTCTGTTGTTAATTTCTTTTCTTTTCTTGTTTTTTTTTGAGACAGAGTCTCAAGCTATTTCCCTGGTTAGGGTGCCATGGCATCGTAGCTCACAGCAAACTCCAACTCTTGGGCTCAAGTGATCCTCTTGACTCAGTTTTTCTATTTTTAGAAGAGATGGGATCCTGCTTTTGCTCAGGCTGGTCTTGAACTCATGAGCTCAAGCAATCTACCCACCTCAGCCTCCCAAAGTGCCAGGATTACAGGCATGAGCCATGGCATCCTGCTGTTGTTAATTTCTAACTTCATTCTGCTGTGATTGGAAAATGTATTTTTTGTGATTTCAGTTAAAACTTATTGAAACTTGGCTCGGCACCCATAGGCACAGTGCTTACAGCGCCAGCCACATACACCAAGGTTGGAGGATTTGAACCCAACCCGGGTCCAATGACAACTGCAACAGAAAATAGCCGGGTATTACGGCAGGCGCCTGTAGTCCCAGCTTCTTGCAGGCTGAGGCAAGAGAATCACTTACGCCCAAGAGTTGGAGGTTGCAGTGAGCTGTGACACCATGGCACTCTATCAATGGTGACATAGTGACACTCTATCTCTCAAAAAAAAAAAAAAAAAAAAAACTTATTGAAACTTATTTTGTGGCCTAACATATGGTCTATCCTAGAGAATGTTTCATGTATACTTGAAAAGAATTTTTATTTTGCTGTTTTTTGGTAGAGTGTTTTGCATATATTATAGGTGTTGTTGGTTTATACTGTTGTACAAGTCTTCTATTTCTTTGCTTATCTTTCATCTATTTTCTATTCATTATTTAGAGTGGGGTGTTAAAATCTCAGTTATTGTAGAATTGTTAATATCTTCCTTCTGTTCTATCTGGTTTTGCTTCATATATTTTGGGTCGCTGTTTGTTAGGTGGATATATGTTTATAATTTTTAAATATTCTTGATGAACTGACCCTTTTATCATTGTATGTGTTCTTCTTTGACTCTAATAAAAGTTTATATCTTAAAGTATAATTTGTCTCATATCATTATAGCCACTTGAACTCTCTCAGTTACTGTTTGAATGAATAATCTATTTTTATACTTTCACTTTTATTCTGTTTGTGTCTCTGCTTCTAAAGTGGGTCTCTAATAGACAGTGTATAATTTGATCATAGTTTGTTTAATCCTTTTTGCTAAATTCTCTTTTTTTTTTTTGAAATGTTTTGTTTTGTTTTATTGGTTTTTTTTTAGAGACAGAGTCTCACTTTGTCACCCTTGGTAGAGTGCCGTGGCATCACAGATCACAGCAACCTCCAGCTCTTGGGCTTAAGTGATTCTCTTGCCTCAGCCTCCTGAGGAACTGGGACTACAGGCACCCGCCACAATGCCCGGCTATATTTTTGTTGCAGTTTGGCTGGAGCCGGGTTTGAACCCGCCACCCTTGGTATATGGGGCTGGCACCCTACTGACTGAGCCACAGGTGCCGCCTCTTTTTGCTAAATTCTGTCATTTGATTGTAGAGTTTAAGCCATTTACATTTAATGTATCTGCTTATGGAGGTCTTCTACCATTTTGCTGTTTTTTCTATATGTTATATCTTTTTTTAATTATATTTCTGTCTTCTTTTATATAGATACTTTCAATGTACCATTCTGATTCTCTTTCACTTCTTTTGCTGTATGTTTAGTTATTTTCTCAGTGCTTGTCTAGGGATTAAATCAACATCTTAATTTATCATGATTAGATTAGTTCAAATTAATACCAATGAATTTCAACATTATATCTAAGGTAGAGTTGTAAAATGCCTCACTAAGACTTGAAGGCATGTCCCAGCATGTACATAAAGTCTATCTGCAAACACTGAGAGATTTTATTTTCTTTGTTGTTTCGGGGGTGGAGGGAGCTGTATTTAAATCACTAGCTGACCTCTAGGACAACAGAACAAAAACTTCAGTGGCTGTATATGAAAAAGAATGAAATCTTTATGGAACAATTTAGAAAAGAGATTTATGCAAGGAAACAACAATAATCACAACAAATAGCCCCAATAAGCCCTGGTGAGGGGGAAGAATATGATTTACACAGTTGTGATGTATAATTGTACAATTTTTTTGCTTATGAAGAGCCTCAAGGTCATATATCTCCTGCATATGTTGTCATTGTCAACAATCACATATTTATACATTGTGTGTTCATCAACATATATTTATAATTATTGTTTTCTGTGGTTTTTTCCCCTAAATCATAGAAGAAAAAAAAAGAAGAATTACAAACCACAGATGCCTTAATACTGACTTTTATATTTATTTATATAATTAACTTTACTGGTGTCTCTTATTTTTTCATGTGGATTCAAGTTACTGTTTAGTATCTTTTCATTTAAGCCTAAAGGGCTTCCTTTAGCTTTTTGTCAGGCAAGTCTGCTAGCAATGAACTTTCTATTTTTCTCTATCTGAGAATGTCTTAATTTCTCTTTCATTTTGAAGACTATAAAATTCTTGGTTTATCATTTTATTCTTCCAGCATTTTAAATAAGTCTCCGTGGTTTTTGATGAGAAATCATTTATTGATCTTGTTAAGGATGGTTTGCTAGTGATGAGTCATCCGTTTCTTGTTGCTTTTAAGATTCTTTCATTTTCAACAGTTTAATTATAAAATTTGTCAGTGAGAATCCTGGGGTTCATTGAGATTCTGGGGGTACAGATTTATATCTTTGATAAAATTTAGTAAGTTTTAGCCATTAAATTATCCTTTCTTTCTCTCCTTCTGAAACTCCTATTATGCATAGTCAGTGCTCTTGATGGTATTCTTCAGGTCTCTTAGATTTTGTTCACTTTTCTTTTTTTTCTTTTCTTTTCTTTCTTTTTTTCTTTTTCTTTTTCTTTTCTTTTTTTTTTTTTTTGTTTTCTGATCCTCATACTGGGTAATCTCAACTGACCTTTTTCAAGTTTGCTAGTGTCTTCTTCTCCTTGCTCAAATATGCTGTTGAACCACTCTAAAACTTTTTTATTTTAGTTATTGTACTTTTCAACTTCAGAATTTCTTTTTGGTCCCCCTGATAATTTCCATCTCCTCACTGGTGTTCTATATTTATTTAGTAATCATTCTCATGGTTTCCTTTAGTTTTTTGTACACAGTTTCCTTTAGCTCTTTGAGCATATTTTAAATTGTTGACTTATACTCTTTGTTTAGTAAGATCAAAAGTCTTGGCCATTTTTATCAATTTCTTTTTTTCCCCTGTGTATGGGTTATACGTTCTTGTTTCATTATATGACTCATAATTTTCATTGAAAACTGAACATTTTGAATATTATAATGTGGCAACTCTGGAAATCATATTCTCTCCTCTCACCAGGATTTATTCTGGCTATTTTGTGGGATTATTGTTGTTTGCTTGATTAGTTCTCTTTTCTGAATTGTTTTGTAAAGAATTTAGTTTTTTTTCATATATAGCCAATGAAGTTTTTGCTCTGTTAACCTGGTGATTTGAATACAGACTTCCCCATCACCACCCCAGAACCAGCAAAGAAAATTAAATCTCTCAGTGTTTGCAGACAGACTTTACGTGCATGCTGGAGCATGCCTTTAAGTCTTAGTGAGGCATTTTACAACTCTGCCTTCATCTTCAGTTTTTGCCTGGGGAGAGCCTCAAGGTCAGGCACAGGTGAAAACTTACAGCTTTCTCAGGTCTTTCCTGAGCATATACCCATCCTTGGGCATGCAAGTGAGTTTCCGATTCCCATGAATATGTGAGAACTTTTCAAAGCCTTTGCTTCCCACAGTTCTCTTAATCTCCAGTTTTTCTTCCCAAGCCTTTTGGCTTGTCTACAGTTTTTCTCAACTATTATGTTACCCCACATGGCAGCAACTAATACATTTGCCTTTTAATGTATCCAACAAGTGCCCCTTGGGTAACTGCCTCACTCTAGAGAGCCAGTTCTTCAAGGAGCCACCAGACAGATCAAAACAAACAACCAAATTCTTAGAGAATTAGGTCACTTCTGTGCCCTTATGTACCAGGAACCTATACCAGGAATGTGGGTTCTTGTTTTCAAGGCCACCGCTGGGCCAGGGTAAAGATGAAGTTCTGTTATTAAGATACGGGTAGTTTTTTGGGTTTTGTTTTTTCTTGATTGAGCAAGTTGCTGTAAACTTTTAATTAGTTCCTAAAGTTCCAATAAAGTTTGACTCTGGCAGCTTTATTTGTTCCCTTTGTGGAAGGCAGGGTTTTGGAGATCCCCACTCTGCCATTTTCTCTCTGGGGTGCAGTCCTCGAAGATACAGTGTCCATTTCAAAGCCCCAACTGTTCTGTGGTGGGGGGAGCCTGTCAGGTGGACTGTGGGGAAATCTGGAGGGAAGGAGGGGTGACCCTGTTGCCACATAATGCCCAGTGACTCACTTCAGGAATCCTTGTAGCTTTAACCTCTGCTGGACTAGCGGTCTAGGGCCCCTGGAAGGCCTGGGAGATGATGGGTAGGACCCACGTCTTCCAGCAACACCTAAAGGTACAACTACCCTTTGTCATTTCAGGATTCTCATGACAACACAGTGGTAGGCAGAAAAGGAATTCCTGCACTTGTAGGAATATCAGATCCTAACTGTCATGAGGAAATAAGGCTGCTGTTGGATAACGGGGTCAGGCCAGAGTATGCCCAGTGCTCAGGAGGGATTCACTGGGGCTCATCTTGGTGTCTCCTTGCCTAGTGACAACAATTACGGACAATTAGAACAGCTATAGTCGGACCAGTGCACAATGACCAGGACTTCAAACCTCCAGGGATGAATATCCAATTGCCCCACCAGACCAGCAACCTCCATATGCAAAGGTGCTGATCCAGGTGAGGGCTTTCCAGAATGTATGGTCACATAGGAGACCAGTATAACCTTAGGGCCAATGGTAGCAGTGGGGCCTATAGCTGGTCCCACAAACTCTTTTTCTTATCTTTGTACAAATGATGACTGGCAACCTCCTAGAAGAGTTAGTAGCAGGAGGGAGTGGGTTTGATTTAGGACACCAGGGCCTATCCCCTCACCTCCCCTGCTGCTCTCACCATGGCAGTGCAAGCCAGTCTGCCTTCTATCTTCTAGCACCTGTATCTCTTTGCTGAGAGGCTGATCTAACCACAGGCATGGCAGTCTAAAGGTGCCAGAGCATCAGTACTCCAGCCCCAACAGCAATCCATCCTCAGGGAGGATGTCGTGGAGGACATCGGGATATCACTGACACTAGGGCCGCTGTGTCTGGTGCCAGCTCCAGACATTCAGTCACCTGTGTATTCACGATTGCTGTCTTGACTCCTTCCCTTCTCTATCTCAGCCTCCTCTCCCTACAAGTACTTCTCGGCATGAAATAAACTATTTGCACTCAAAGCCTTAGCTCAAGGTCTGCTTCTTGGGGAGGCCAGGCTAAGAATCTCTCTTCCCTCCCTTTGAGGAAGCCTAACGCCTTGCTTTGAACTATTTTCCTTCCCTTTCAAGCATAAAACGGTGGGCTTCAGATGGACATAACAGTTTGCTCACTAACTGGTGGCCCACTGTGCTTGAAATGAAAAGCAGCAACCCAAGAAAGAGTCTCCAGGCTCCTGCAGTGTATGACCCCAGCCTGCCTCCAGGGCCACCCTTCCTCTCTGGGCCCAGCCCCACAGCCTGCTGTTAGCATTATGACATCCTGTACTCACCCACCTCAGAGCCTGGGCACACGCACATGCTGTTCCACTCACAACGCCCTTCCTGTCACTTGCCATTTGGTGAATTAATTATTACTTATGCTTCAGATGTCAGCTTTAAAGACATTTCATCAGGAGTCCTTCTCCAGCCCCCTTACACACATATAAGACATTTTCCTCCTTATTCTCCTTCAGAAGATAGTCTACTTTTCCACTTTCTGCTTGCTCAGTCTTTGTATATATATAGGATGTTTATTTGATTAGTATTTTTCTCCCAACTATACCACAGCACAAAGGTTGAGATGAGCCCGGAAGGTCTCTGAGGCAGGCAGAGGTGAGGCTGGGAGTGTCAGGAGGGTGGGGCCTTCCCCGGGGCACTCAGAACCTGGTCTCCCTCTGCTGTGGGGACCTGAGGTGTAGGGAGGGCCAGCATTTCCAGGAACTCTGTGGACTGCCTTCTGTCTTGACCCATAACCCCCTCTAGCTAGTTCCTCATTTCTCTGCTCCTACCCTGGTTTCCCGGTGGTTCTCAAAAGTGCTAAGTTCACTCCTGCCCCAGGGTCTTTGTGCTGTTGCTTTTCCTGCCTGCAGTACTTTTGGCAAATGACCCCAAAACTTATTACCTCATTTCTTCATAGTTCTGCTCAAATGTTGGCTTCTCCAAAATACCTCCTTTGGCTGCCCTGTTGTCACCGACAACAACCCCATGTCCTCAAAACTGCCTATGCCCTTAACCTTTTATAGCACCTATCCGTTGGCCATTCTCTATGGTCAC
The DNA here is from genome assembly GCA_963574655.1 of Perodicticus potto. NCBI lineage: Eukaryota > Metazoa > Chordata > Mammalia > Primates > Lorisidae > Perodicticus > Perodicticus potto. Next base: position 8,857 of record CAUYRH010021928.1, read on the forward strand.
CTGTTTGTTTATTGTCCATCTCCCCAGCTACAAGGTCTGTTCCGTGTCAGTGGGAACTGTATGTATAGCCCCCCAGACTGGAACAGGCCCTATGGAAGGAAAAAAGGAGGCTGTGCTCAAGAAGTCATCTAGTGATTAGAGTTGTGAACTAGGATTCTAAAGAAAGAGCTCGTTTTTGACTCTTCAGCAGCTTTAAAACCCTTGAAGACCTGTCTCTTCCCTCTCAAAATCTGAGTCAGCTTGCGAAGAGCAAAAGAACTCTTCTTTTGCTTGCAAGAGACCTTTGTCGCCGAGTCTCCCTATATGATCCTGGTCAAGTCCAGTCCTCTCGTTGGGCCTTGTTGTCTCTATTGTAAAGCCTCCAGGTCTTCCAGCTCTAGTATTCCATGGTTTGTTTGTACCTGGGATGACTGTGGCGTTTGACCTCACAGGGGAACACATGTCAGATAAGCAGGCCCTGCTATCTCAGGAGCCTTTATCTTCACCTTCATTCCTTCATGTGAAACCCAACACCAAGAGTCTCTGAGACAGCCTCCCTCATTGATAAAGTGTTCCGTAACTTCTCAATGAGCCCACACACTGTAAGTGCAGTGATAATGGGCTATATCTAGCAGGCCTGGAATCCTGCCCGTGTTCCACACAGTGCTATGGCTATCAGTTATCTGCTGAGCATGAATGACCAGAGGCAGAAAAAGCACAAAGAGCCTGCTGGTGAGAAGTGGAAGTGATTAGCTTATGTCGCATGCTCCAGTGCTGGCCGGGGATCGGCAGAATGTATGTTGACAGCTGCCTTGGAGTTCACACCACACGGTCAGAACTCTGCAGGAAACAGATTACTGCAGGGCTCTCCAGCTTGTCGACAGCTCCAGCTTCCTGATAAAGTTGTCAGAAAATGAAAAGGACAGTCCCAGGAAGTTGTGAGTTTCCTGTCCTTGGAGGTGTTCTGGTAGAGGAGGAGAAGCGATGGATGGGATGATGTAGGGGAGGCTGAAAACACATTTAGGGGCAGACCACATCCATCCTGTTCTCCACAGTGTCATTGTAACCTAGCACTGTCTGCTCGTGCCTGCTCGAGGTCTCAGGGGCCAAAGCATATCTGCCTGGGCATCAGTTGGAGCCACAGGAGACAGTGGAACACCAGGGACATGAAGTGAGCAAGCAGGGCCAAACCCTTAGGAGAGGCAAGAGCCAAGGGTCAGGAAGGGTCCGAATTAAGACATAATCAAAAAAAGGGAGGAATTTGGGGAAGGCATCGAGAATTCATAATTGGGGAAATGAGATAAAATGAAAACAAGTCAAGATCAACTATGACCAAAGTGATTGCTTTCATAAGCCCGAAAGGACGTAATGTCAAGTGCAAGGTCCTAGCTTTAAAACGACCAGGAGTGGGGTACACATCATGACTTGCTGATAACACCACGCTGCAGAGTGACACTGAGCACCTTTTTAAGAGGACTGATTCAGAAAAACAGAAATTTTTGTGGGCCATGTTTACTCCTACCTAAAATGAAAATACTTTTTATTAATTCTCATTAAAAAATGGATATTCTTATAACTTTGATTACCTACTTTATGCAATATCCCTTAGAAAATCACTCTCTTTCAAACACTCTGATGTCACTCTCTAGGCCTACTTGTGAAGACGTAGGCCTAAGGTGGCAGCTTCCTAATCTTTCACTTTAGAATAGCCCAAGCAATGAGCTACACCAGACCCTCATGGGCTGTCCCCATTATTTCATCTCTGCTATACAATTTCACCAAAGGGAATTGCAGCCGTGGAGAAAGCAATATGAATGACACGGCTACATGTAGAGTTTGCAATGCTCAATACTTACTCTGTTAATAGCCCACACTAATAGAATCAGGTGTACCCACCCAAATAGACCTGCTCCGCCCAGGTGGGACTGATTCACCCAGGAAAAGATCAAATTCATGTCTGGCCCAGGAAGGGTCAGACTCAGGTCCCTCCTGGGAAATAGGAATGCCGCCAATTGCCGCCCTCCTGCCCTTTACATTCACATCCGCCGTAACCCACATGTGGAATTCCTTTCCTGATTTCACCCCACCTGCATCCAGGTGGAATAAAAGCCACATTGACCAGTAGGCCTTCCGGTTTCCTTTCGTCTCACGCCTCAGAATAATCTTTCATCTTTGGGTCCATAACCTCCCACACCCCTCTCTTTCTCACTTTGGTTTGCAGGCAGTATTCACCCATGCCAGCAAGAAGCCTAAAAGCTCTCCATTCTGTGACTCCCCCACTCCTTCACAAAGGCTTAGGCCTGTCGAGCTTTGGCATCAACCGGAAAGATCGTGCGTGCTCTCTATTCCTACCCCAAACATGTCACAGGAGAGAGCCTGACCCGGGTGGGGTGAGATGAGGAAACTGGACAAATTCCCAGCCTCTCATGAGTCAGGTGTTCATTGCCTCATTCTTTTGTTCAAAGAGAATTCCTGGAACATGACCCGTTTTCTGATATGAATGCAAAAATACCTTCAGTGCCGAGTGGTGTCTTTTGGGGTCAGACCAATGGACCCTACAAGAAACCTCCTCTGCAGAATGGGAGAGATGGGCTGGGGGAGGTGGACAAGAGCCTGTCTTTGCAGAGTCTCTGGGGCAATGGTGCAAAGTTTGGGTTTTATTCTAAGAGCAATGGGAAGTTGTTAAGAGAGTTTAGTGCAGGTAGGCCATGATCTGAAGGAGAGGGTGAGATCGGAGGCTACTGAAGTGTCCATCCATTCCCATCCATTCCCATGTTCATTCACTCTGCAAATATTTCATATACTCCAGCTCTGTGGGCAGCAGGCGCCAGGGATCGGGCTCCTTCCCCTGTTGGAGCTGATAGGGAGAAGGACCATAAAAAGTAAACAGACAAATTGAAGAGATGATTTCAAACTGCAGCGAGTGCTATGCAGAAAACGACACAGGCTGCCATAGTAAACAGGGATGAGGGAGGGAGACACTGGTCACTTCATAGGGCTAAAGGGACAGAGAGGAAATGACATTTGTGCTGAGTGAGACCTAACAGGAAGTGCGAGCCACGTGAAACTGTGGAGTGGGGCTGGGGCAGTGCTGCGGGCAGAGGAAACAGCAAGTGCAAAGGCCTTGAGGCAGGAGCAAGCTTGGCTGGTGACCGGGGAGTGGTGGGTGAGAACTCAAGCCCCAGATGAGGGAGAGAGGTCACCAGGGGTCAAGGCAATCTGCTCCCTGATGCCCACACTTACGAGCTGGGTTTCACTCTGAGGGGATGAAGAGCAATCACAGAGGGGCCATCGATAAAATCCAGAGGCTAGAAATCACAGACCACAAGTCACGTGCAGTCTGCCATCTGTTTGTGTAAATAAAGTTTTATTGGGACACCACCTCGCCCATTCATTTACATGCCATCTGTGGCTGCTTTCCCACTCAACCACAGCGTTGAGTTCTTGTGACAGAAACCACCTGGTCTACAAAGCCTAAAATATTCTGTTTCATTCTGGCCTTTTACAGGAAAGTTTGCTAACCCCTGATCTAATTTATGTTTTCAGGTTACTCCGGCTGTCACTTGGGGTAGCTATGAAGCCACTGCAGGACAAGAGATAAAGGTGAGGGCTGTTCTTAGCATCGGTCCCTGTTGGCTGACATTTTCTCCACTGTCAGAGAGGGGGAGGCTATGGCTCAGCCTGGTGGGCTCATCTCCCTGGGAACACACTGCTTCTAAGGACAGAGGCTGCTCGGCAACTGTGGCCAGCAGGGCAGAGCTCTGCTTCGCCTGGAGAGCTTGGCAAGAGGAGCCACTGCTGGGGGAGCCCCCACCCAGACCATAACCGCCTGTCTTTTGTCTGTGGCACCTCATCACCAATTTAGGGCTTAGGGGACAGTGTGGGCCAAGCAGCTGTTTCCCATTACCTGCTTGCCCCGTGTCAGCAGGCCGTTCTGACTGCCAAGCGTGCCCACACACTCCCAAAAGGCAGACAGAGAGGCTGTGAGAACAGGATCTCATTTCCAAATTGCAAGGCAGATTGGTTTTGTTTTGTTTCTTAAGAAAAACATGAAACAAGTAAAATAGTTGAGCACTGTGTTAGAACACTAACCCCAAACATCTGGGGGTCTGGGTCTTCTGTGTTGTGGGAGCTTATTTTCATTCCTTTGGTTCCAACTGATAAATATTCACAGAATAATTAAGTCGGTACTTTTTCTTTTTTTAAGAAGGAAAACCATCTGTATTATGGAAAAATACGGAGAGGATGAGGACAGGGACGAGAAGAGAAGACATGGGGTGATAGAACAACTGTCCCCTAGTAGCTCACTACAGCCGTGAGATCAAGATCACTTTATTTCAACAAACATTTATTGAGCACCTACTCTGCACCAACCAGTGTTGGGTATCAGGGAATCTGAGTTGAATAAAAGAAGACCCCTGTTGCCTGTGGCCTCACAGTCTGATAACAACAAATATAATAGTGACAATATAACCAAGTATCAAAAGTAAAGCATTTATAATGGTCTTTCATCTCCACACATCCCTTTAACATAGGTATTATCATCGCAATTATTGATTGATTGATTGATTGTCTCACTTTGTTGCCGTGAGTGCCGTGGTAGAGTGCCATGGTGTCAGAATTCACGGCAACTTCAAACTCTTGGGCTTATACGATTCTCTTGCCTCGGCCTCCCGAGTATCTTGGACTACAGGTGCCCGCCAGAATACCCAGCTGTTTTTAGAGACAAGGTCTTGCTCTTGCTCAAACTGGTCTCGAAACCGTAAGCTCAGGCAATCCACTGCCTTGGCCTCCCAGAGGGCTAGGATTACAGGCTATCACTGCAATTTTAACTTGAGATTTGAAGAGTAAATGTCAGAATTGGGATTTGAAACCGTATCATTTGCCTTTAAAGTCTTTTTGCCACTCCTTGCGTTGGGGAACTAGAACTAATCACGTAAGTTCCGGGAAGGTAGGTTTCAGAACACAAGCAAAAGAGCTCCTTGGGCAGTCATGTGCTGTGTGTCAAGGGTGGTGTGTAAATCAAGGCATACAGGCACATGGCTGGATACAGACCCTTGGAAGATACGGCAAAAGAGTAGTCTCTTTCCATGTCTTGGCTTCACTTGCCCCTGGTTTGACTTCGAATCAAGTAAATCCTTCCCCTAGATGCTTCAGGCCAACATCCTATCCACTTTGCAGTCTCAATAGAAAGAATTTTTTTATCCATCGTTCCAGCAAAAGTACCCAGATTAGCTAACTCTTATTGGCCTGGCTTGAGTCACATGACCATCCTGAGCCAATCTCTACAGCCATGTGAATGTGGGCCTCTCACAGAATAAACTCACTAAACCACATGGACTGAGAGTAATCCTCACTCCCCACCCCTATCCTTAAGGTCTCCTGATGCCACTCCGCCCAGTGATACACAGGCACTGGAGTTCTTTGGATGGCAGATCCTGGGTTCTGGAAGGAGGGTGGGTTCAGCGTTCAAAGGGCTTGGCTAGTCCCTTGCTTTATGACCTTGAATAAATGGCTTTCTCTGAACCTCATCTATAAACTGAGCATGACAGCACCTTCTTTGTAGCTTCAGGGGTGAATAACCCGGTGCTCACCATAGTTCCTGGCCTAGGAGGTGATGCCCAGCATCCCCAGGGAGGGACATATGTAAAAGCACAATGGAGGGGAGCCAGGACTAACTTTCGGGCCAGGATAGGCATGGTAGGTAAGGGGTGGTGGGTGGCCAGTGATTTGGGCAGGTTGCCGGCTCCAAGGCAGACCAAATCTGCTGCACAATGGAAGCTTCGTCTCCACATTGAGCTCCGGGTACAGGGGCCACTTGAACAAGGGCTGTTTGTAAAGGCCTGGCCACACAAGTTATCCTCTCCAGCATCTCTAGCTTCAATCTGCTTCCCATAACGACGTTCCCAGAATGAATTGGCTCATTTCTTGCAGGAATGCTTCCAGAAAAGGCAGTCAGTAATCGTGCCCTCAGCTTTTCATAGGGTCTGCATTAGACACAGACGAATGGTAGGAGAGACACATTTAGGGTCTTCTCATGGCACCATTACAGGAAAAGCGAATAGTTGACTTGAAGAAAAGGCGACTAAATTATCTTAGATAATTGGGAAGGTCCTGCTTCAATCAGTTGGAAGGGCCTTAAGAGCAGAACACAGGCCTCCCCAAAGAAGAAGAGACTGCCTGTGGACAGCAGCTTCAGCGCGCGCCTGAGTCCAGCCCATTTTCCTCACAGCCTGCCCCAGGGATTGTGTAAGCCAACTCCCTGAAACAAATCCCTTAATATTTATCTCCTTCTTGCTCTGTTTCTGTTTGAACCCTGACTGATCCAGACTTTGGTACCAGAAGAGATTCTAGAGCAGTCGTTCTCAATCTGTGGGTTGTGAGCCCTTTGGGTGTCGAATGACCCTTTCACAGGGGTTGCCTAAATACATCCTGCATATCAGATATTTAATTACGGTTCATAACAGTAGCAAAATTACAGTTGTGAAGTAGCAACGAAAATAATTTGATGGTTGGGGGTCACCACAACATGAGGGAACTGTATTAAAGGGTCGCAGCATTAGGAAGGTTGAGGACCACTGTTTTAGAAAAATGAAATCTTAAGGTTGAGTATTCTAAATTGGTCCTGAGATTTCTGGAATTGGTTTTCTAATCTGATTAGAAAGGTAATTACAAATGCCAGCTACAACTATGTGACCAGTTGCAGAAATGAGGACTATAATAGTTATGAATATTTCTTCCCTATTTGTTATGAATGTGTTTGTATATATCTGTTAAACAGGTATTTTTTCTTATCTCTCTTATTCTCTTATCATCTGACATTAGTAATAATTAACTTTATATCACAGTATTTAAGTTACAGGTTACCAAGGGAAAGAGTGAACATCCCCCAAGGACTTTGCATGTGTTTTTAGTTGTACTCAAGATGGTTGTTATCATGTTCTATGGAAATGTGATTTAGCTATTTTCTTTTTCTTTTCTTTCTTTTTTTTTTTTTTTTGGAGATCATATATGATTTAAGGAGTGCCAAGTGGACAAGGGGTAGACTGGGATGGTTAGTGTTAACTTGGGGGCTTTTACTTCCCGGTTATTCAATTAAACATTAATCTAAGTGTTCCTGTAAAGATATTTACATTAATAATCAGTTGTCTTAAAGTAAAGGAGATTATCCTGGATTATCCTTTTTTATTCCTTTAAGACATCCTCTTTGATTATTTAGAAGTATATCTTTTTGTTTTCCACGGGTTTAGAGATTTTCCTGTTATTTCTAGTTTGATTCTATTGTGTTCAGAGTTCAATTCTTTTTTTGTTTTTTTGAGACAGAGTCTCAGTTTGTTGCCCTCCGGAGAGTGCTGTGACATCATAGCTCACAGCAACCTCAAACTCTTGGGCTCAAGCAATTCTCTTGCCTCAGCTTTCCAAGTAGCTGGGACTACAGGCGCCTGCCACAATGCTCAGCTATTTTTTTTTTTTAGAAACAGGACTTGCTCTTGCTGAGATTGGTCTCCAACCTGTGAGCTAAGGGCAATCCACCCACCTCAGCCTCCCAGAGTGCTGGGATTATAGACATGAGCCACTGCTCTCCCCAACCCCCAGAGTTAATTCTTTGAAATATACTGAGCCTTTCCTCTGGCCCAGGATGATATATGTTCAAAGGACATTTGGAAATAATGTGTATTATGCTTTTGGTGGCCTATAACCTTCGGGAATGACAGTTTGGGCTACACCACATGTTAATTAGATCCTGTCAGTTGACGGTGGTGGTGGTGAGTTTTTCTACATCCTTAATGCTTTTTTTCCCTACTTTGTCAGGTGTTGAAAGAGGGGTATAAAGTCTCCAGCTATAATTGTGGGTTTGCCTATTTCTCCTTTTAGTTCTATCAGATTTCGCTTTACATATTTTGCAACGCATGTTTGGTATAGACACACTTGTGATTTCTATGTCTTCTTGGTAGATTTCATCATTATATAATGTCCCTCTCATCTCTGGTAATTTTCTTTCCTCTGATGTCTACGTAATCATATATTAATATAGACACTTCTGGCTTTGGTTTAAGTAATGTTTTCATGGTATATCTTTTCCATTCTTTTACTTTCAACCTGTGTATATCATTATATTTGAAATGAGCTTCTAGTAGACATCACAGAGTCGGTTCTGTTTTTCAATCCACTCTGCTAATTTCTGTCTGTTAATTTGTAGAGTTGGCTCTTGCACATTAATGTAACTATTGATATTACAGGGCAGACAAGGTGGCTCACACCTGTAATCCTAGCACTCTGGGAGGCCAAGGTAGGTGGATTCATGGAGCCCAGGAGTTTATGACCAGCCTGAACAAGAACAAGATCCCACCTCTGCTAAAAATAGAAAAACTAGCCAGGCCTTGTGGAGGGTTCCTGTAGTCCCAGCTACGGGGAGGCTGAGGCAAGAAGACTGTTTAAGTCAAAAAGTTTGAGGTTGCTGTGAGCTATAATGCCACAGCCTTCCATCCAGGGCAACGGAGTGAGAGACTGTCTCAAAAAAAAAAGAGAGAGATATTATAAAGCTATGTTTGTATTTTTAAAAAATTCTATTATCTCTGTTTTTTTCATTTCCTTGTTTACTTTCTTCTGCCTTCTATGAGTTATTCTAGCATTTTAAAAATTCCTTTGTGATTTATCAAAAGGGTTTTGAGTATATCTCCTGGTATAGATTTTTAGCGGTTGTTGTGGGAATTAAATTCTGTCTACATAACTTATCAGTGCAGCAATGCTGTCATTTTGCCAGCTGAAGTGAAGTATGGAAAACTTTGGCCCCTTTATGTCCCTTTACCTGCACCTGTTTATAACTGTCTTCTCTTATAAATTCTCCTCTTACATACATGTAGAATTATAGTAGCCAGTGTTGTATTTGCTTCAACCATCAAACGTAATGTAGGAAACTCAAAAAGAGAGAGAAAACCTATTTGATTTACCCATATATGTTTGCTTATTATTGTCTTTCTTTTTTTCCCTGGCATTCCAAATTTCCTTCTTTTATTTGTTTTCTTCTGCTTAAAGAATTTCCTTTAGACCTTAATTTAGGCTTTTCCCTGGTTTTGAAATTGGGTAATTTCTTTCTTTTTTTTTTTTGAGACAGAGTCTTACTTTGTCACCCTCAGTAGAGTGCGATGATGGTATCATAGCTCACAGTAACCTCAAACTCCTGGGCTCAAGCAATTCTCTTATCTCAGCCTCCTGAGTAGCTGGGACTACAGATACCCATCACAACACCCAGCTGTTTTTAGAGACAGGGTTTCACTCGTGCTCAGGCTGGTCTCCGACTCCTGAGCTCAGGCAATCTGCCTACCTCGGCCTCCCGGAGTACTAGGATCACAGGTGTGAGCCACCTCGCCCAGCCCAAATAGGGTAATTTCTATTGTTTTATTCTCCAGTTCACTGATTCTTTACTTCGTCCCATGCACCCTGCTCCAGAGTCCATCCACTGAACTTTCATTAAGTAATCTTGCTTTTAGATTCTAAACTTCCCATATGGTTCTTTTTTATACTTCTATTTCTTTGCTGAACTCTTCTGTTTATTTTATTTAAGTTTGTTGATAATTGCTCCTTAGAGCGCTTTTACTATGACTGCTTTAAAATCTTGGTCAGGGCTTGGCGCCTGTGGTTCAACAGGCTAAGGCGCCAGCCACGTACACCTGAGCTGGCGGGTTCGAATCCAGCCCGGGCCCATCAAACAACAATTGATGCAGGACAAGACAGCCCTACAACTGCTGCCTTGACCCTGGCAGCGCTGATGCTGTGGCAGATGGAGAAACCAGCGTGCGGAAGGGCCGGACACCTGTGTTGAAGACACTGGTGCCTTGCTGTCTCCTTCCCGTGCTCTTCTTGCTGGTACATTTCATGGACGGTGCCTTGCTGTCTCCTTCCCGTGCTCTTCTTGCTGGTACATTTCATGGATGGTGCCTTGCTGTCTGCTCTTCCTACAC
>CAUYRH010021931.1:0-31152 GCA_963574655.1 Perodicticus potto
GTGTATAAAGTAGGATTGATGAGAGTAAAGTGGGAAGTCTTTCAATAAAGCCAGAACGGGGCATGCCTTAAAATGAAAGATGTTTAAAAACACTTCAAATCCAGTATTATAAGTTTCACCAGTACCCTACTAAGATGCACCCAATACAATTTTATTTTAGATTTATATTTATATAATTATTGTTTAATTAAGGAGGGACTTAAAGAAAGATAACAAATTGAGCTGTTTGAAATAATTCCCTCTTATTCGCTATCCTCTTTAAAAAATGTATATTCTGCCTTCCCAGAACTTACCAGGTGCTGTAAATTCAAGAGTCTACAGGAGGTAAGCAGGTAATATAGACGAGATAAGCCCAGATTCTGTCCTGAAAGGACAGTGATATAATCACAGTGTAGGATTGCCACCCTAGCAAGACTAGATCTTCCAGTTTTCCAAAAGATACTTGAAATCTAGATTTTTAAATACTAGCTAACAACCAATATTTGAAAAGATCTGTCTGAATTCAGGCTGCTATAATAAATGTCATGTATTGGATAACTCAAAAGTAGTAAATTTATTTGTCACAGTTTCAGAGGCTGAAAGTCTGAGATCTAGGGGCCAGCATGGTCTGATTCTGGCCAGGACCATCTTCTAGGCTGCAGACTAGCAATTCCTTGCATCCTCAAATGGTGAAAAGGGAGTTAAAGAGCTCTCTGTGGTCCTTTTATAACAGCAGTAACCCCTGTCGTGAGGGCCTCGTCCTCATGCCTAAATTACCTCCCAAGGGCTCTATCTCCTAATACCATCCCTTTGGGGATTTAGGATTTTAACACATATGCTAAAGAGAAAGGCACAAACATTCGGTTCACAACACCATGTGTTGGGCAAATGGAACACCTACAGGCGAGATCAGCCACTGGCCACTTGTGTATGACCTCTAGTTTTTCACTTCTGACTAATAGCATCTTAAGTTGATAAATGGATAAGAACTCAAGTGCTGTATTTCATAGACTATTTCTGTCATAAAAATCCCGAGCTACAAAAAATTACTCATCTTTTCCATTTTTGTGGGAACTTCCTACAGATACCCAAGATGCTTCAGCAATCCAACTTTTGGAAATACATGGCCTGGAGAAAAAGAATTATGACTCTATTTTGGAGAAGTTAAGTCCTCTAATAGAGCACTAGTTCACTTTTTTAAAAATGGTATTTTAGATGGTTTCAGTGGAATTTGGTAGGCACACAGAGTTAAAGTAACTCCCAAAGCTGAACAATTGACTCCTTACCAGGGGAGGCCTGCTGGAAACTATTCATGGAAGCAGCAGGCCGGGTCTTCATCAGTCCTACACAATCTATTTGAGTCATTTTCTTTTCCAGTAAATACATTCTCCTTGGGAAGCTAAGTATGACTTGAGCTCAGGAATAAGCAAGAAATATGTCATTTATGAACAATGAAGTTTCATAAAGAAAAGAAATGACCTGAATTTTCACCATTGTAAGTAAAGCAGATGGAACACAAATTCATAGTTGAGATGTTCTTAAGGGCTCAGTTATATGAAGGCTACAGTTTAGCTGTTCCAATCTTATTGTTATTATTAATTTCTTTGTCTCTAGAGAGGCAGTACAAAGGAAAAAGAAAAGCAGAGACCTGGAATAGTATCAAATGAAGCATAATCCTAATAATGCTGTGAAGCACAATTCTCTGTAGTTTTTGCAGAATGTACTAACATCCCACTCACACAGATGTCACTGAAAATAACCAGTCAACAGTGGAGGTGGGCTTTGCAGTGATCCATATGATCAGAAAGAAGCAAAACTGTACAAATGCAAAAAACAATCTCAGATCCAGCTATCAAATTTTGGAAAACTGTTGAATATATTCAACCTTGCAGTCATTTAGGATTACTTTCTTTCCTTCTTCCATTAATTCTAAGGTTTTAAAATTTAAGAACTGTTTGCAAAAAAAAAAAAGAAAGAGAAGAAGAAGAAAGAGAAGAAGGAAGGGGAGAAGAAGGGAGGAAGGAAAGAAAGAAAGAAATTATGATTCCATCCTGCACTATGGTACTCTCGAATTTCTAATTACAGTTACTGGAAACTAAACTGAAGTGTGTCCCTTTGTGTATGGCTAAGTACATGCTAGACATAACATTCACTACATTTTTGACAATAGTGTGAGGAAAGAGTAACTATTTACTGCCAGTGTGACTGTACCTAAACACAAACTTTAGTTATGGCAAATTAGCAACGTATATCACAAAATTTTCACCTATATTTCAGACACAAGTCCACTTCCAGGAATGTACCTTAAAGAAATGATCAAATCGGGCAGCGCCTGTGGCTCAGCGAGTAGGGCGCCGGTCCCATATACCAAGGGTAGCGAGTTCAAACCCGGCCCGGGCCGAACTGCATCAAAAATTAGCCAGGCAGGTGTGGCGGGCGCCTGTAGTCCCAGCTGCCTGGGAGGCTGAGGCAAGAGAATCGCTCAGGCCTAAGAGGTGGAGGTTGCTGTGAGCTGTGACTCCACAGCACTCTACGGAGGGTGATAGAGCGAGACTCTGTCTCTACAAAAATAAAAATAAAAATAAAAGGAATGATCAAATTAATTATCTATGATCACTAACAATGGAAAACAAATTGTCATCAATAGTGTACTGGTTAATTTAATCCCAGCATGTCCCTACAAGGGGACAAGATCTTTTTGTGTTGTAATGTAAAGAGACTATGATATGTTTTAAGATGTCCACAGTGTATCATAAAACAGTGAACAAAGCAGTTTTTGGATAGGATGTATGATTTTTTTATATGTATCTGTATATGATATGTATATGTATATAGATATATATTGTGCATTTTTTAACAAAACAAAAGTTGGGATGAAGAGAGGAATAATACAAACAAACAGGTCCAGCCCAGCTTTGCAGTGGGCTAGGGAGAGAGAAAAGAACTTGGGAATTTCAGTTCTATTTCCTTAGTCAATGTTTGAATTTTTTTTAAAAGCATGTGTAGTCAGTTTACTGATTGAACATGCTGGATTTGATAAATTACAAAAAAGAAAACAGTCACTACTTCCTTCAAATTTTTTCTCCTCAGGATGAGGGATATTTAGGGCTGATCCCACAGAAGGGATGGGAAAACACACACACACACACGCACAATGTTTTCCATTTTGAAAGTTGCGCTCCAATATAATTCCAAACATTAATTTTCCATTCTAATTTAGTTTCTCCCTCCCCTGGCACAAGTGTAATCTCTGTCGTGGAACAGAAGTGACAAAGAAGGAACTTAGTCTGTCCTGTAGTTCGCCTGGTCCAGCGCTTTCCCTCTATCCCCTGAACTGCCTCTTTTCTCTAGGGTCCGCGTAAGGGGAAAAGGGCTGAGGCAACGGTGGACAAGATTGTTTCTCTTAGCTGGTACTGTCTGTACCCCTCTCCTGGCCATCGCACACATCCGAATGCTGCTCTATCACACTAAATGCATTCCTGTCTGCTTCACACCGTCTGTCACAGGCAAGCACCACCATGCCGCACTTGGCACTGGACGCTGTCTGATCCACTCCACCCTCGGCTCTGGCTCCCGGGGTACACCTCTGGTCCCTTTCTGCTGACTGCCCTGCAGGGAGCAGCTCTCCTGGGTGAGATCCTTAACAGCTCACTCAAGCTCAGAGTGACCATTCATCCTAGTTTTCTTAGCACAGCTTCAGTTTATACCTGCCCTCCCAGAATCATTATTAATAGCACCCCTTTCATGTTCAAAAAGTGTCCTGATTGAAGTAATAAATGATATTATCAACAACTCATAATATCTCAGTAAAGTCTGTCCACAGCAGTCATCTATCAGTGTTAAATTTCCTGATTTTGATCATTATATTTAATTTCATAGGACAATGTCCTTGTTCATAAAAATAAATACTGAAGCTATTAGGAGAAAGGGATATGATGGCTGCAACTTACTCTCAAATGGCTTGGAAAATATTTTATATATACTGAAAGAAAGTAGGGAAGGGGGAAAAATGATAATACAAAAATAAATAAATAAATAAATAACACCAACAAAAAAGATGAAGCAGATGTGTCAATTGTTAAGAATTAGTCTAAGTGAGAGGAACACATAATTTATTTATGCTAGACTGCAATGTTTTAGAAAGTTTTCAATTATTTCCAAATAAAAGCTTCAAAAGCATTTTTAGAGTACCTGATTTTTGCCTACTTCTCTTCTATAGTACCCACTGGGCCCAAAGAAAACTCATGCAGCTGTGCAGGCTGCCCCACAGTTGTACTTTCCCGGCCATCTGACTGCCCTGATTCTCCCTAATCTCCAGGAACACAAATCAAGCCCTCTAAGTACCAACTTGGCAAGCAGCATAAGCAAGGCCTAAAATTTTCTGCAGCCCACCAAGTAGCTACCTGGAGTCTCTGAGACCAGGCCCTTTTTTGCACCACCGTCTCCCAGTGGGTTTGCTTAGCTGGCAAAGAGTGGAGGTTGCAGGTTAGAGGTTGTGATAAATAGTTGAAAGCTATTATACAGTCTACTGATACATATTCCCTTCAGAGAATGCACCTCAAACTGAATTTTATACAGGCTTGTAGATATGATATGCTCTGGAACAATCAGGTTCATTCCAACAAAGCCTGCCTGGATACATTTAACTCCTTCCCTAAGTTAGAGCATCAATAAAAATTAAACCAAAGTCAACAGGGAAAAATCCTGTTCCATGTCCTGTTCCACATATATGACTTCAGGGACATATGTATTTATAAAAATGGTTTGTGTTTTCTTTGCGTCAGTGAAGAAAGAAGACAATGAATAAAAGTCATTTCTGTTTTTACCCTATATTTTCTTTCTCTGCATTTCAAAAAGGTAGGTAAGTCTTGTCCTTACCTTGGTGATATGAAGTCCATCTCCCTTTCTGGCTCCTTGAGTGAGTCTGAGCTGAATAGATGAATTCTGAAAGAAATAGGGAGAGGAAAACACAGCTTTGATGGGGACAAAGAAATGGGAACAACAAGAGGTGAAGAATATTACCCCAAATTTGGAAAACTACAGATTTCTGACAGTCCTCAGAGGAGTGGAGATCTATGTGAGGTCTCTTTGTCTTGATCCTTGGGGAAGGGCTGGGGTCCTGGAGGAAGAAGTTGTAGGATGCCTCTATAGTATCTGGTTTTAAGGGATCAAAGCTCTCAGCCTCATCTAAGAAAGCTTTCTGTCCCCTATTTTGACACAAAAACATCTGTCATCTGCTCATCAATGACTAAATATGTTGGACTATAATAACAGCAGTCACCCTAAAGAGTTGAAGAGTAGAGACATTTTATCATACTCCCACATAAAATTCAAGAGCAGCCTAGGCTATAGAAAGGCTATTAGCTTTCCTAACCACTCTGTTAGGATTGTGTTCCAATGTTATATTTCATTCAATTTAAAGAAAAAGTGTTAATTCTTGTATACCTGAGTTGGTGACATTATTTATACCACAATTATGAGAGTATTACTTTTATAATTATAAAACAATCAACATATTGTGGAGGGTAAAATATTTTCTGGTAATCTATCACATCAAATGGTATTTTTTAATATTTAAATTTTACCAGATTTTTAAATTTTATTTTTAATTTAAAATAAAAATTATATATTTATGGGGTACGACATCATATTATGATACTAATATACTTTGTGGAATGAGTAAATCAGGCTAATTAACATGCCCATCATCTCACATAACTATTGGGTTTTTTGTGGTGATAACATTTAAAATCTGTCACATGACAGTATGCTAGCACTATGATAAGAAGTCACCACTGTTTAGGGGTTTAAAATACTATATATGAAAAATATGATCCTCCATATAGACATATATCAGAGATATTGCAAATTTGGTTCCAAATCACCTCAACAGAGCATATACTGCAAAAAAGCAAGTATAATTGATTGTTTTCCAAGGGAACATAAGAGTTGTATTTACAATACATTCTAGTATATAGTGTGTGATAGAATTATGTCTAAAAACATATATACACCTTACTTAAAAATACTTTATAGTTTAAAAAAATACTATTATCTCAGCCTTCAAGAGCGGTCATCTTTTTGCTGGCAGAGAACTTTGCCTTATTGATGGCTACTGACTTATCAAGGAGATGGTTGCTCAAGTTTGGAGTATCAGTGTTAATTTCTTAAAATAAGACAATAGTCAAATTTGCCACATTAACTCTTCCTTTCACAAAAGAGTTCTCTGTAGTATGCAACTCTATTTGATAACATTCTTCTATCCCCAATAAAACTTCTATCAAAATTAGGGTCAATCCTCTCAAACCCTGCTGGTGTTTTATCAACTAAGTTTGAGAGATATTCTAAACCCTTCTTGTCATTTCAACAATGTTCACAGCATCTTTACTAGAAGTAGATTCTATCTCATGAAACCATTTTTTTTTGTACATCCATAAGAAGCAACTCCTCATCCACTCAAGTTTTATCAAGAGATTACAGTAATCCAGTCCCACCTTCAGACTCCACTTCTAATTCTAGTTCTCTTATATTTTACATCTCTGCATTTCAGTTAATTCCACTTCTGAAGTATTGAATCCATGAGGGTGGGAATCAACTTCTTCCAAGCACTTGTTAATGTTGATGTTTTGAATTCCTCTTATGAATTGTGAATATTTTTATTTACATCTAGAATTGTGATTCCTTTTCAGAGGTTTTCAATGTACTTTGCCTTTGTAGAATCTATAGCCTTAATAAACCTTGAAAGGTGAAATTATCATGGGGCTGAAAAATGGAAATTGCATTAGTAGTCATGAAAATGACACTAATTGCCTTGTATATTTCTATCAAAGCTTTGGGGTTACTAGGTGCATTGTCAACGAGCAGTAATATTTTGAAATAAATCCTTTGTTTTGAGCACTGGGTCTCAACAGTGGGCTTAAAATAATCAGTAAACCATACTGAAAACAGATATGCTGTCATGCAGGCTTCGTTGTTCTATTTAAAGAACACAGGCGGAGTAGGTTTGGCATAGTTCTTAAGGGTCCTAGGATTTTTGAAGTGGGGAAGGTGCATAGGCTTTATCATAAATCATTAATTGCATTATTCCTTAACAAGAAAGTCAGCCTGTCCTTTGAAACTTGGAATCCAGACATTGACTTCTCCTCTTGACTTCTCCTCTCTAGATATGAGAGGCCTAAATGGCATCTTCTTTCTGTAGAAGGATGTTTGGTCTCCATTCAAAATCTGTTGTTTAGTGTAGCCATCTTTGTCTATTCTCTTAGCAGGACTTTTGGATAATTTTCTATAATTTCTACATCAATGCTTGCAGCTTCACCCTGCATTTTTAGGATACGGAGATGGCTTCTTTCTTTAAACTTCATGAACCAACTTCAGCTACCTTCAAACTTCTCTTCTTCACCTCTATCAGCCTACATAGAATTGAATAGAGTTAGGACCTTGCTCTGGATTAGACTCTGGCTTAAAGGAATAGCATGGCTGGTTTTATCTTCTGTCCAGAACACTAAAACTTTCTTTATATAAGCAATAAGGCTGTTTTGCTTTCTTATCATTCGTGTGATCATTGGAATAGAACATTTCATTTTTTTCAAGAACTTTTCCTCTGCACTCACAACTTGAACAGCTATTTGGCACAAGAGGCCTAGGTTTCAACTATCTCTGTGTTTGACAGGTCTTCCTTAGTAAACTTAACCATTTATAGCTTTTTTTACTTGAAGTGAGAGACATGCAACTCTATTTTTTTAACTTGAGGACTTAGAGGCTGCTGTAGGGTTATTAATGGGCCTAATTTCAATATTTTTTTGTCTCAGGGAACAGGAGGCCCAAGAGAGGGAGCAAGACTGGTAACTGCTGTTCGGTGGATCAGTCAGGATATATAAAACATTTATCGATTAAGTTTGCAGAGTCATATGATAGCAATTCACCAAAACCCATAACTAATTATAATAGTAACATCAAAAATCACTTATCATTAGGCATGGTGCCTCACACCTGTAATCTTAGCACTTTGGGAGGCTGAGGTGGGTGGATTGCTTGAGCTCAGAAGTTTGAGACCAGCCTCAGCAAGAGTAAGACCCTGTCTCCACTAAATATAGAATAATAAACCAAGCATGGTGGCAGGTGGCTGTAGTCCCACTACTTGTGATTCTAAGGCAGGAGGAGCACTTGAACTCAAGAGTGTAAGGTTGCCGTGAACTATGACACCATGGCACTATACCCAGAGTGACAGAGTAAAACTAGGTTTCAAAAACTTTTAAAAAAATTACTTATCACAAGTCACTATAAATAAATATAATGATAATAAAAAGTTTGAAATATTCTGATAATTACCAAAACATGACACAGAGAGATGAAATGAGCACATGTTGTTGGGAAAAAATGGCACTGATAGAGTTGCTTAATGCAAGATTGCCACTAACCTTAAAATGTCAAGAATACACAATAAAGTGAAGCATAATAAAATGATGTATCCCTATATATTGGTAAATGCCTTTAATACTATAATGAATGCCTAGTCATAGATGTATCAGCCTCCTTTGAGATTTCTAGTTTTTTTCTCCTCATGGTTTAGCTTTGAGGACCTTACATAAATTGTAAAATCATAAGCAGGTAGCTTCTGTAGCAATTTGAGTCAATACCAGTGGTTTTAGCAACCTAAGGAGAACCCACAACTGGATATTAGCACCCATCATCAAGAACTGATGGTCTGCATGGACCACACTGACATCACCAACAGCATAGGAAGCTCAGTGGACCTGAAGCCTTCTCAGCAGACACTGTGAGAGTCAGAGCAGGAAAGCCAGAAGATGATTAAACATGCATAATAGGCCCCATGTAGAAATAGATTCATTTCACACACAAGAATTGAAGAAGCTAGAAAAGATTGTGTGCAATGGATTCTGTGGCTCTGATTTGGGTCTTTTGGCTATTAAATGTAGGTATACACATTTCCCTGATAGAATATGAGTGAAAAGCCTCCCATATGCCCTGCCCTAGAAAAAGTTTGAAGAAGATGGTAGCTCTGGGCAAAAGAACCATCAACAGCTTCAATTCTCTGTCTAAGGCACTGATAACAGAAAAACCAGACTTTTCCAAAATATATAAAGAGGCTTATTCTGAGACAATATGAGTGACCAAAGTCCAAGGAAGCATAGTCTCAAGAGGTCCTGAGAAAGTGTGCCTAAGGTGGCAAGGTTGATACATTTCAGGAAGACAAGAATTGCAGGTAAAATTGTGTATCAATACATGGGGGTTCGGCTTGGTGCCTGTGGATCAAGTGGCTAAGGCACCAGCGATGTACACCTGAGCTGGCGGGTTTGAATCCAGCCCGGGCCCGCCAAACAACAATGATGGCTGCAAGCAAAAAATGGCCAATGTTGTGGTGGGTGTCTGTAGTCCCAGCTACTTGGGAGGCGGAGGCAGGGGACTCGCTTGAGCCTAGGAATTGGAGGTTGCTGTGAGCTGTGATGCCATGGCACTATATCCAGGGTGACAGCTTGAGGCTCTGTCTCAAAAAAAAAAAAAATACATGGGGGTTCTATTTTGGTTTGGTTCAAACAGATGGGACATCTCAAAATGAGGGCTTATAAGTCATGGGCCAGTTTAAGGATTCTTTAGTTGGCAATAGGTGGAAAGCATTAAACTTTGTCTATAAACTTGGATTCAGGAGAAAGGAATGCTTAAGATTAAGGGGGTCTGTTCTCTGTCATTATGCTAAGCCAGAGCCAGGTTTCTGAAAGCAAATCATAATATGATGGTTCAAAAAAACCTATCTGAGGAGATTTTATGGCTTGTAAGGTAGTCTTTTCCCCCAGTTAGAAAGGAATTTGAGCAAGGAAAAAGATTAATGGTTACTCTACAATCCTTTGGTACAATAAAGCAGAAAGAGCATAGAGAAATCCATGGATTTTCATTACTGTTACTTATTAATTAATCTAATCCAAGTCACTGAATCACTTTAATCCTATAAATCTCAATTTTCTAGTTAGCAAATGAACATAATAACAAGGATTCTGTTGAAGTCTCTGAATTACTGTAAAATTCCCATTAAGCAATAAGTTGCATGTATACTTGTCCTACTTTGCTGTAAATACTATTTTACTATATATGTACTAATTTATTGTGATTTCATGTGCCCAAATCAAGGTCCCACTAGAGTCTCTGAGCAGGACAGAATACGTCCTACTACATTAAGAACAATATCCTAGCCCAGGCACAGTGGCTCGCACCTGTAATCCTAACACTGGGAGGCTGAGGCGGGTGGATTGCTTGAACTCAGAAGTTCAAGACCATACTCAGCAAGAGTGAGACCCCATCTCTAAAAATAGCCAGGTGCTGTAGTCCCAGCTCCCAGGGAGGCTGAGACAAGAGGATTGTCTGAGTCCAAGAGTTTGAGGTTGCTCTGAGCAATGAACCATGGCACTCTACCAAGGGCAACAAAGTGAGACACTGTCTCAGAAAAAAAAAAGGATAATATCCTAAAATCTATAAATCCACTATAGTCCACTATTATTCATCCTACTTAGGATAATGCACAACCAGGTATTTCTAGGCAAGAACAAAAGCACATGCATGTCTATTTTTCCAGGTCACCACATTTGGAATAAAATCTATGAAACTCTAGAAGACTCTAAGTCTGCAAAATGGTTAATAGTTATCAGGGATGCGCTCTAGAATTCATCTGAGACTCTGAGGAGCTTCCTACTAAATTCCTGTGAAATTTTTCTTAAAATTATAAATAGCCAGGTGATTTCACAAAACAGTAAAGACCCCTCCCATTTTTCAAAATCTTTCACATCCACATTGTTCCAAAGACCAAGCTATAAGAATGTGAACCTCCCAGGTATTATTTCTTTTGTCAGTATTAAGGTGGGAAATGCTACTCAGTCTCTTTAGTCTCTAGCCCTGTGCCCCTGACGGCACCGAAGGAGCAGGGAGACACAATCAGAGGCAGGAGCTGCTCTAACAGAGAAGCCCTGGAGGTAGACTGCTGCCTTTAATATTGTTTATCTAGGAGCTGATCATATTGTCAGAGAAAGAGCCATGAGATATCTTCTCCAGTAGTTTGTCATTGTCAGCAGGCATTTGGTTGTCAGCAATACCAAGCTTTATTTCTGCTTTCTCTATTTCATTCTTACTACAATTCAATAATACACCACCTACCTGCAGACTTTGAGGCAAGCACAACAATCGTGTCGATCAATCCCAAGATTTCTATTTCCTACTTCATTTTCTAATCTATATTTTCAAAAATAAAAACTTCTCACTATTAAGGGTAAGTTACACAGTTCAGAAAATATAAGTTCATAATTCTTAAACCAAGGAAAATGATAGTTCCTCAAGCCTTTCCTATATCCCTTTAGTTTGGCTGCTGTCACTAATGTTTGTTGGCCGTGGGATGTAGGGTAGACCAGAGTATCTAGTTTTACCACTGCTGTCATCCAGGGATAATAAGGACTCTCATGAGTCGTTATCAAAAACAATGATCTTCATTATCTCTTTTACCATAAAGACAAATATCATCTCCTAGAGACAGCATAGCTTATGGTTAAAAGCATGGACTCTAGAGTTCAGACTGTCCTAGTCACGATTTCAATATTATAATTGTTGATCTTGGCCATGTACCTTACATCTTTCTGTGCACATTTCCTCATGTTACATATCTGTAAAGATAATTGTTTCTACCCTCTTAGTGATATTCAGCAATGAGGTATGTAGCGCTTTTTCAGGATGAGTTAGTGACAATTGTCAGACCTCAAATGATGACAGCTCTGATGGCCAAAAGACTTCCAAAGTTGCTTTGAAGGATGAACTAGGTGTCAGTGCATAGCTTCCCAAGGGGTGTACCTTTATGGTGACCATAGTGATATTCAGCAATAAGGGATATAGCACTTTTTCTAGAATGAGTTCCCAAACTTAATTGTCCAGTCTTGTACATGTAAAGTACATCATATAGTGCCCAGCAACTCACAGAGTCCTGGATCTTAAATGCGGCGAGAAGCTTTTCGAGCTTCCAAAAATTTTACATACATTTCAAAGAGAAAGAGAAGCACTTACAAGTTTCTTTAAAGTAAATGCCTGAAGAAAAGAAAGGGGAATTATACTTTTTCCTAATTTCATAAGCCAGAAAATGTATTATAAGTATGTGTTTTTCTGAGTTCTGTGTGAGCTGTTGTAACAGCTGAGGGGAAGGTCATAGGAACCTTCAATTTGTAGCCAAGCAGACAAAAGCTGTGCGTAACTTGAGGACCCATCACTTATGAATGGCATCTGAAAGGGTAGCAGTATTGTAGGAATGAACCCTTAATCTACAGGTATGAACTAATTCCAGAGAGATAGTGTCAGAATTGAATTGAATTATGGTACCCCCGGATGGCATCCACAGAGAACTAGATTGGTGTAGGGGGCAAAAACATTTATCTGCTATCAGAAGTATTGAGAATCATGTGAGAGTAAAGGAAAATTGTTTTTCTTATAAAGACAGTAAACATAAATAAAGACAGCTCTTTACCTTCCAGTTTCTGTGGAAAGGTAGGAGCCTGACTTTGGTGGGACATCTGACTTCTTAGATGCAAACCTACCATGTCATAAAGGCATGAGAAGTTCATGTTTCATTAGGATACAGTGAATTAGCAAACACAGATGGCCACCTCAATTACTAGGTGGCTCTAGATGTGGCAAATGGTACACTCAAGTCCTTAGTTGAGTACTAGTTATTGTTTATCTTGATAACATATAAGTGATAAACTGTCTCTACTTTAGGTAGCCATAATGTTCAAGTGCAATTTAAAGTAGAGTGTAATTTTAAGCACCCAACCTTATAGCCCCTCCTGTATAAAAAAGTGAGATTTCCTCATCTCTCTGCAGCCTTAGTGGATCGCCGATGCTGAGCATCACTTTCTGCTTAGTGCTCATTCAGTAATAAAACTCTTTTCTTTGTCTTCTGCTTTTGTGGAGAGGTTTTTGGAGTTGTGAGGACTGAACTCTGATCTTTTGTTTTTTTCTTTTTTTCTTACCCCAATTCCTTTTTAAGAGGCCTGGTGAGTCACATTTAAGAACAATAAAATCTCATTAAATGGGTTTTTATTAATCGTGTATAATGTGGCTTATTTTCCAACCTGATTCTAGTATATCTTCAAATGACAGATAGAATATTCCCTTACCTTTACTCAAGCATCCCTTTCTACTGAACTATTTAGACAAAGTTCATTTTTTTCAACCACTTGACAACTAAAGAATTCCCAAATGGCTCAGTGGCTCACTCTTGGAATCCTAGCACTCTGGGAGGCCCAAGGCAGGTGGATTGCCTCAGCTCAGGGAGTTTCAGACCACCCTGAGCAAGAGCAAGACCCCATCTCTACTACAAATAGAAAAAACAGTCAGGTATGGCATATGCCTATAGTCCCTGCTACTCAGAAGGCTGAGGCAATATGATCACTTAAACTCAGGAGTTTGAGGCTTCTGTGAGCTATGATGCCATGGCACTCTAACCAAGGTGACAGAGTGAGACTCTGTCTAAAAAAAAAAAAAAAAAAAAAAAACCTAAAATTCGTCTATGATTTAAAAGCCCACCCTTGCTTTAAGATGTCTTCCTCAAAGACTACCTGGGCTATTGAACCAACACCAAAAATACATTACTGGGACCTGATCAAACTAAAAAGCTTCTGCACAGCCGAGAACACAGTAAGTAAAGCAAGCAGACAGCCCTCAGAATGGGAGAAGATATTTGCAGGTTATGTCTCTGACAAAGGTTTAATAACCAGAATCCACTGAGAACTCAAGCGTATGAGCAAGAAAAGAACAAGTGATCCCATCTCAGGGTGGACAAGGAACTTGAATATAAACTTCTATGAAGAAGACAGGCGCACGGCCTACAAGTACATGAAAAAATGCTCATCATCCTTAATCATCAGAGAAATACAAATCAAAACCACTTTGAGATATCATCTAACCCCAGTAAGATTAGCCCACATAACAAAATTCCAAAACCAGAGATGCTGGCGTGGATGTGGAGAAAAGGAAACACTTCTAAACTGTTGGTGGGAATGCAAACTAATATCTTTAATTTTTGTCACAGGTTCATCTCACTAAAAGAAAACATTTTGTCTCAGTTTGTGATCATTTCAACTTTTTCCATTACATCCACTCATTAATAGTCCCTTTCATAGATGAAAGAGAAAACAAAAAAAGCAAAACCTTCTATGCCCTTCTACTCAAGTCTTCTAGTTTGATTTAAGTGTATACCAGTCTGAGTGAATATTAGATAATAACAGAGAAAGTAGATATGACTCTTAACATTTATATGGAACTTTTCTCCCCATATATAACAACAAATGGAAACAAGGCTGCTTTTAGTTTATACTTTGTATATCCTTATGGTACAGATAAAGTTATTAAAACTCAATAAAATTTACTGCTTACTCACTACAATGGCTAGTGTTAAAATAAATAAACAAACAGAAAATAATAAATGTTGGCAAACAAGTAGAGAATTTAGAACTTTTGTGCACTGTTACTTGAAATGTAAAATGGTGCAACCACTGTGGAAAACAATATAGCAATTCCTCAAAAAATTAAACATAAAATTACCCATATGATATACAACCCCACTTCTGTGTATAAAAACAAAAGAGTTGAAAATAGGAGCTCAAACGGATATTTTTACACTATGTTTATAGCAGCAATATTTACAATAGCCAACCAGTGCTCATGATGCATGAATGAATAAAATGTGATTTACATCTACAGTGGAATATTATCCAACCTTGAAAAGGAAGAATATTCTGACATATGGTATGACATGGATGAATGTTGAGTATATTATACTAAGTGAAAAAAGCCAGCCATAAAAAGACCAGTTTTGTATGATTTCACTTATATAAGGTTCTTAGAGTCAAATTTAGACGCCAAAAGTAGAAGAATGGTTGAAAGGGGCTGAGGAAATGGGAATTTGTTTTATTGGTAAATAGAGAGTTTCAGTTGGAGAAGATGAAAATGTTCTGGAGTTCAGTGATGGTGGTATTTGCAGAATAAGATGAGTGTACTTAATTTTACAGAACTGTATACATTTAAAAATGGTTAAAATGTTAAACTTTGTTATATATACTTTACTACAATTAAAAAAAACTCAAGTTAAATAACATTCTTTAGTTCTGCAGTTGGTAAGTGAGAATTTCAACCCAAATGCATTTTATTCATTCAATCAGCAAATTTTATTGCATTCCTAGTATATGTGATATGTCATGTACCATGCTAGTGCTGGGAAACATCAGAAAATCAAAGAAAGTTCCCTGCCCATCTGTAGCATTTAGTTGGAAGAGAAAGACAATGAACTAAAATAATTCAAATGAAAATTATGTGATATGTGAGAAGGTGGTAATTACTACTGATAAAAAGAAAGTCAAAACAAAGAAAAAGAGATTAAAGATTTCCAGTGTAACTCACTTCTAAAACTGGACTTCACCCAGGAACCTATGCTGTCTGTCAGGATATAAAAATTCTGGAAAAAAAAAATGGAATAGTTTTCTTTACTTTGGATGTGTTTTTGTTTTGTCTGTTTTCCCTTATCCTGAAAGTAATTTATTAAGAAAGTAAAAATAAAACATGTCTTATTTCTCTAAGAATCAGAAGAGGGCTTTTTAGAACAAGTCACTGAAACAATATTTCTATTCCAAAAAACCTCAGCATGTAAGTTTTTGTTCCTCTTACAAACCCAGGAAATAAAAGGCATGTAGGAGGTTGGAGAAGTCTTAGGTACCTTAAATGGAAAGAATGCTCTTGAGAAATACAAGAATTCTCAGACTTTTAAATGCAGATATTAATAAATCTCTATTTAAAATCCTGCATCTAGATTTTACCAGTTGTATGGCTTGGAGCAAGCAGACTTTCTTACAATCAAAATTAACATAAAAGAGATTAGTCTGGCCAGGAGTGGTAGCTCATGCCCATAATCCTAGCACTCTCAGAGGCTGAGGCGGGTGGATTGCTTGAGGTCAGGAGTTCGAGACCAGTCTGAGCTAGAGTAAGATCCTATCTCTAAAACTAGCTGGGTGATGTGGCAGTGCCTGTAGTCCCAGTTACTTGGTAGGCTGAAGCAAGAGGATCACTTGAGCCCAAGAGTTTGAGGTTTCTGTGAGGTATGATCACAGCACTCCGTTAAGGGCAACAAAGTGATATTCTGTCTCAAGGAAAAAAAAAGTTCTACTCACTCTAGAGGGCAATCATGATAATAAAATAACATTTTATTAGAAGAGCAGTTTGTTATTTATCAAGCACTATATAAATATGAATTCATTGTAATAATATTATACTACCTATCAACATATGCTTATTTTCACTGGCTATGACAAACTGATTTTGGAACACCCATAGTTATTCTAAATGTATACTGAGGCCTTAAACTTTCCAATATCACCAAGGAGGAAAGAATCAACTTCTTGCTCCCTGATTGCCAATGTATTTACAGTATCTATAACATTATATAACTTCTGTGGTGTTGAGTAAAGAATTGCCATGGGAGATGAGAATCACAAACTCTTTGCAAGCAGCCATTTCCTACAGAGATCCTAAGTATTTCCTGATTTCAGCATTTTTTTCTTTTGTAGGAAGGTAAGTAATATTTTTTTCCATTTTCATGAGTGTGTAAGTTCAACAAGAGGTAGAAATCTAGAGACCAAAGAAAGTAGAAATTCATGCCTTATTTACAGCCCAGTGTTTGAATTTATTGCCAGTGCAACAGAACTGGAATTTACTCACCAAATGAAAATGTGCTAATCAAGTGGGCATTAGGTCACCTGTTGATATTTAAGAGTGTATATTAGTAAGAATTGAGATATTGCCTTGTCCTACCTGGAAACTGAGTATGGCCACCATAGAAGGAAAAGACTACTGGTATGCAAGAGTGAGAACTCAATTTATGATGTAACTTTTAGAAAAATTAATGCAACATGTTTATACATTTTATCTGTTACACTTTATTGCAGTTACATATGTAGTTGTCTACCCTCTCCCCAACACTGTGAGCTTTTAGAAGAGAGAGAGTAAAAGTCTTACCATGTGTCTCTAGTTCAGTGCCAATACTTGGCACATGGATGGGGGATATGACAGCTAGAATCTTTTGCAGATTGAATGTTGAAAGTCTAAGTGGTCCATGATTTGTAGGGCAACCAAGGCAACTCCTGATGGTATAAGAGTCTTGCATGCAGAAAGGCTTAACATTCAGCATACGCCTGGCTCTGGCTAAGAAGACAAAGGTTCAAGATGTGACTTTAATAATAGCACATGGCCAGAACAGAACAATACCTCATATCTATATTGGGTTTTGGTCCAGAAAACTCTCAGTTATGTGGACCACAAATCAGAGACCAAGGTCAATGAAAGGAGATTTTAGTCTTAAAGTCCTATATGTTATGATGCCACTAATAAAACAGAGAAAGAAATAAGAGCATGAAATGAAGCAGGATAAAAAGGATGAGAGAAGAAAAAGAAAACATGTTAAGTAGAAACTGAGTCAAATAAAACAGTGTAAACAACAGAAGAAAAGGAGAAATGTCAATAGGGAGTTTGAAAATCTCAGCACTAAAAATACAGAAGTATCCTAGGAGGCTTTCCTCTAAATTATAGAATGTCATAGGACTTTCAAAATGTTTACATTGAAATACAATAGAGATGAGAATGAGGATTGGGCCACCAGCCTCCAGGTTCTCTTCTTGGGCATTCTTCTCATACACTTTCAGCAATATTTCCAAAACACACATGTGATCATGTCAATGCCTGTACATAAAAAAAAACTTCAATGAATACCCAGGATTAAAAAAAATAAAGTTTAAATACTTCAACACAAGCATTCAAATACCAAAGTTGGTCCTTTCTAGAATTTTTCCAACCAATTTCCCCACAACTGGGTATCCCCAGAGACATGGTATACTGATACCCAGATACTTATTAGTGATGTTGAGCTTATTGGCAATTTGTCTATCTTCTTTTGGAAAACTATTCCTGTCCGATGCCCTCTTTTTAAAGAAGTTGCTTTCTTCTTGCTGATTTGTCTGAACTCTTTGTAGATTCTGGATATTAGCTATTTGTTGGATATAGAGTTTGAGAATATTCTCTACCATTTTGTAAGTTGTATATTTACTCTGTCAAGTATTTCCTTTGCTGTGCAGAAGATGCTTAATTTAATCAAGGTCCATTTATTTATTTTTATTGTTGCTGTGATTGCCTTTGAGGTGTTAGTAATGAGTTCTTTGCCTAGGCCAGTGTCTGGAAGAGTTTTTCTTACATTTTCTTATAGAATTCCTTACATTCAGCTTGAATGAATTTTCACATACGGTGAGAGATGGGGGTCTCATTTCATTCTTCTATATGTGTCTATCAAGTTTTCTCAGCCTCAGTTTTGAATAGTGTTTCCTTTTCCTAGTGTACATTGCTGTCATCATTGTCAAAGATGAATCTTTGTTTTCCAGTAGCTGTGTTTGTATCTGGTTTCTCTGTTCTCCATTTGTCTGTATATCTA
Organism: Perodicticus potto; assembly: GCA_963574655.1. NCBI lineage: Eukaryota > Metazoa > Chordata > Mammalia > Primates > Lorisidae > Perodicticus > Perodicticus potto. Next base: position 18,491 of record CAUYRH010021931.1, read on the forward strand.
TTTTTATACCAGTACCATACTGTTTTGCTTCTTACAAATAACTGGTTTTGTAATATAATTTGAAGTCTTGTAATGTGATATCTCTGGGTTTGTTCTCTTTGTTTAAGTTCGCTTTGGCTATCTAGGCTCTTTTTTGTTTTCAAATGAATAGAATTTTTTTTATATGTCTGTGAAAAGTGACATTGGTATTTTGATGCAGATTGTGTTGAATCTATAAATCACTTTGGGCAATTCAGATATTTTAACAATGTTGATTCTACCAATCTGTGAACAGGAGATGTTTTTCCATTGGTTTGTGTCATCTGCAATTTCTTTCATTAGTGTTTCGTAGTTTTCCTTGTAGAGATCTCGTACCCCACTGGTTAAGTATATTCCTAAGTATTGTATTTTCTTCGTAACTATTGTAAATGGTAAATTGAGTCCTTGATTTGACTCTCAATTTGATTGTTATTAGAGGATAGATAAACTACTGGTTTGTGTACATTGGTTTTATAACCTGACAATTTGCTGACTTTATTTACCAATTCTATGAGTGTTTGTACGAAGTTGGGGTTTTTTTGAAAAAAGGTTTGATAAAAACTTTCTATGAAGTGTTTGGAATTTTCTAGTTGCAAGATTATATCATCAGCAATAAAAGACAGTTTGACCCCCACTTTCCCAATTTGGATATCCTTTCTTTCTTTCTTGCCTAATTTCTCTGGCTAGGACTTCCAATACTATGTTGGACAGACGTAGTGACAGTGGGCACCTTGTCTTGTCCCATTTCCTAGGGGAAATGCTTTCAACTTTTCCCCATTCAATATGATATTGGCTGTGGATTTGTTATATATGGCTTTTATAATTTTGAAGTATGTTTCCTCTATACCTAGTTTGTTGAGATTTTTTTGTCATGAAAGGGTATTGGATTTTGTCAATGTTGTTTCTGCATCTATTGACATGATCACATGATCTTTGTTTTTGTTTCTCTTTGTGTAGTGAATTGGGTTTATTGACTTACATACATTGAGCCATTCATGCATCTCTGGATAGATGCCTACTTGAACTTGATAATTTATGTATATATTTTTTGATGTGCTATTGAATTCAATTTGGTAGTATTTTTTTGAGAATTTTTGCATCTATATTCACAAAAGATATTGGTTTGTAGTTTTCTTTTATTGTTTTGCCCTTTCCTGGTTTTGATATCAAGATGATACTGGATTCAAAAATGAATTAGGGATGATCATCTCCTTGATGTTATGAAATAATTTCTATAGAATGGGTACCAGTTTTCATTGTTGGTGTGGTAGAATTTGGCTGTGAATCCATATGGGCCAAAGCTTTTTTTGAATGGGAAAATTTTATTACAGCTTCTACCTTACTACTCATTATTGGTCTGTTCAGGATTTCTACTTCTTTCTGACTAAGTCTTGGGAAGTGGTGTGTTTCCAGGAATTTTCCTATTTCCTCTCCATTTTCTAGTTTATGTACATAGAGATTTTCATAGTATTCATGAATGATATTTTGTATTTTTGTAGTACAAGTTGTGATGTGTCCTTTTTCATTTTTGATTGAGCTTTTTCAGATCCTTTTTCTTATATTTCTGGTTAATCTTGCTAGAGGTCTATTACTTTTATATTTTTAAAGAAGTAACTTTTTGTTTTGTTGTTCCTTTGCATCTGTTTTTTTTCTTTTTCTTTTTCTTTTCTTTTTTCTTTTTGACACGGAGTCTCACTCTGTCACCCTGAGTAGGGTGCCTTGGCATCATTGTAGCTCACAGCAACTTCAACCTCAAACTATTATTGGGCTTGCGAAATCCTCTTGTCTCAGCCTTCCCAGTAGCTGGGACTGCAGGTGTCCACCATAACATGCAATTATTATTTTTTTTTTTTTTAGTAGAGATGGAGTCTCACTCTTGCTCAGGCTGGTCTCAAACTCCTGAACTCAAGTGATCTTCCTGCCTTAGCTTCCCAATTGATCCTTCCTTCCTTGGCTAGGACTTTAAGCATGAGCTATGGCACCTGGCCTGTATCTTTCTTCTTTTTAAGTTTGCATTTTGTTTAGTTGTTCTCTGAACTTTGTTGTTTTTTTTCTTCTGTTGAATTTTGATTTTCTTTGTTCTTCCTTTTCTAGTTCTTCAAGATGTGACATTAGGTTGTAAAGCTATGATCTATCTTTTTGATATAGTCATTTAAGACTATGAATTTTTCCTTATGACTACTTTTGCTATATCTCATAGATTTCAATAGCCTGTGTCTACTTTGTAGTTCAGTTCAAGGAATCTTGATTACCATCTTAATGTCATCATTGACCTAAGGATTATTCAGCAGCAGAATGTTTACTTTCCATGATTTTGTGTAAATCTGAGTGTTTCTCTCTGAATTGATTTCTAGTTTTATTCTATTGTGGTCTGAGAAGATACATGGAATGAAATTGATTTTTTTTTATTTGTTGAGACATGTTTTGTGTGCCTAAGATATGATCAGTCTTGAAGAATGTCCATGTGCTGATGAGGAGAATGTATATTCAGTAGATTTGGTATGGAATGTTCTGTAGATTTCTCCTAGGTCCATTTGTTTTAAAGTTCCATTTAAATCTAGTGTTTCCTTTTTGATTTACTGCTTTAATGATCTGTCCAGCTCTGTCAGTGAAGTGAATTCCTTGCAGTTATTATGTAACTGTTTCTCTCTGTAGATCTAGTAGGATTTGTATCATGAATCTGGGAGGCCCTGTGTTAGGTGCATATATATTTAGGATGCTTATGTTTTCTTACTGAATTACACACTTTACCTTTATCTAATGGCCTTCTTTGTCTCTACTATTAGTGATTTATTGTCTATTTTATCTGATAGAAGAATGACTATATCTGATCACATTTTTGTTTGTTTATTTGTTTTTTGTTGTTGAGACAGAGTTCTAACCTATGCCCTATCATGTTAATGAGGAAGGATGCTCAGCCCCCAGTCACAGAGCATGGTACAAGGCAGCATCCACTCTGCTCATTCCCTCCCTGTCCTGGGAAGGGTGATGTGAAGGTGGCAGCTACAAAGCTGAGCTCTGTGCAGATGTGTTTCCCTGTACCTGTGAGCTCAGAGTAGCATTAGTTGCAGTAACCTGGGATTGTTGGCCCCCAGATCCCTGCTGTACCCACTCTCCATTGCAGTGTTGCTATACAGAATTCAAGCAGCTCCTTGATGAGTCCAGAGGTCTGTGGTGGTGGTGGTGGGCTCTCCTGACTTGTCTGCAGTGTCTGCTGGTTGAGCAGGGGATCTCTAGGGCTCTTTCCTCTGGCCCTTCCCCACATGTGGATGCTTCCTAAAGATTTCCTTCTATCTTTCCAAAGGAATGTACTGATCACTTTCCCCTTCATTCTGAATGTCCTTTGTCACTTCTCTGGTGTTTTACAATGTTCTTTCCAAGTGGAGCCATCCATAGGTAAACTATTGCCTGTAACTTTCACTGTTTCCTTGGGTGCAGAATGTGTGGGCTGCTTCCAGTCAACCATTTTTCCAAGATCCTCCTCTTATGTTCATAAATTTCTCAAATAATCCTTACTCAAAAAATGTTTGTGTCACTAATTTGAAACATAGATTAAGCATATTTTAAGCAGAACTTTTTATTAATCTTTTCACTCCTATTAAAATCAATTATTATCATGATACCTTATTTTACTTATCGTTAAATCTGCATTTATCAAGAAGTTGTTTACCTAATAAATAGTTCCTCCATTTTAGCAACATATTTATCAACTGACTTATAAATACTTCTCATTTGATTTCTGAAGAAATCAGAATAGCATGTGTAAGGCACATGTTGCATTGTTTTATGGCCTTAACATATATAGGAGGAAAAGGGGTTGGTTCCTCTGAGAAGTCTTTTATTACAGTTAGGTAAATGTTCATCAGGAAGAAGAGGCTCTGAATGGGGAGACTACAGTCCCAAGTTGTGTGGTGGTTCTACCCACCAGAACCAAGCTGAGGGAATGTAGGGACAGTTAATGCTCATAAAATGATACGATGCATTTACATAGATAATTAAATAATTAATTTAACAAATGACTCTAGAAACCTGGAGTTTTCTTAAATAAGAAAAGGGGGGGGAATTATAGCTTCTATTTTATTTTTTTTGAAGTATTTTGTTTTGCAAAAATAGCATGTTCAACTGCATGTACTTTGTATGTTTGAAAGGAACCAGCATTTCATTACAGGTGAAGGGATATAGAACAGTTAGGCAGTGATTAGAGCCTTAGTGAACTTGTAGACCATACCAAGATGTTTTGATAATTTTGATTGGAGAATTTTGCCTAATTGTGTTGTATCATATTTCCAGCCCCTCTTCATTAAAATTTTTCATAAATACTATCAGCATGACTAAATAAATTCCACCCAATGGATATATTATGAATTGTTTAAGGATGATTTGAATGTTGAGTATTTTGGTGGTTTTTTACTTATTCACTATTATAAACCCCACAATGGCAAACATCTTTGTAAATCTTTACTTTGTATGGTCAATCTCTGATTTTTTTCCTAGAAGAATCACTTCTGAGGTAAGACTAGAAACATATTAGGTTCAAAGAAGCCAGACATAATCATGGCCCTATTTCAGGTTATTTTTTCTTTTATTAGGAAACTGTGGAATTGCTACAACAGCCTATTAATTAATCTCCTGGCTTTTAGCCTTGCACTTCTCCAATCCATTCCCTACATAGCCAAAGTAAACTTTCTAAAATATAAATCTGTTCATATCCTCCCTACTAAACTTCATACAATAAATGGCTTCTCAATGTGTCATGTATAAACTATCCAAATTCAAGAAAATGTCGAGGCTTTGAATATATACTAGCAAATTGTTTGTAGGAAGGTTGCAGCAATTTATACTCCAACAAGCAATGTACAAAGTGTGGAACTTATGCCCTCAACAACATACGTTATTCTCAAATCACACACATTATAGTGATCTGCTACTATTTGTCTCTCCCATTAATTTTTGAATTACTTACACTCAGGAATACTGCCCTGATCACTTTTGAGTCATAACAGGAGTGCAGAATTGGTGAACAATGAATGAATTAATGCTATCTAACACAAATACTTCATCTGTATGTAGACTTGAAGATTCTTTTACCATTTGCTCTGCTGGGATTTAGGGAGAGGTAGGGTGAAAGCCAGGAGTTGAGGGTTCAAACAAGGCATCAGACATGGAGCCAAAGGTTAAAGTAGGTAACATACAAGCCATTAGTTCAGAGCATCTGATTGAAGTTTATCTTTTAAGTTCTCAAGGATATGTCTTGTTTACTAAGTCATATAGAGTTATTTTACTGAAAATCTCAAGGTGGGGCAATAGGTGATGCAGTCACAGTTCACTCATTTATGCTCTGTAGATGACAGTCTTTTTATTGGTACCGACAGTTTCATATGCAAGGCAGGCATGTGCAGCCTCACACGCACCCATGAATCCTCCTTCCAGCAGTGTGCCTTTTAAACTTGAATGTGCATACAACTCACAGGGAATCTTGCTAAAATACTAGATCCTGACTCAGAAAACCCAGCTTGGGCATAGTATTTGACATTTCTTACAAGCTTCCAGGTGATGTTCATGTTGCTGATACCAGGACCATACTTTGAGTAGAAAAGTTCTAGCATATTTTTTACGTCTTTAGCTGCATAATGAGAGTTTTGCTCCTTACCTCAAAATATTGTTATGGGACTTAAATATCAAAAATCTAGGCAATGTATCTGGTTACTCTAAGTACTCATTGATGCTTCTTGCAGAATTATTTTTTAATCCACGATGGTGGACCTCAAACTTGACTACAAGTTTAAAGCTTTTAAAACATACTGATGGATGCCAGGGTCCCATGCAGATCAATTAAATTAGAATCTCTTGGGAAAGAGATCAGGAGTGGCTGTTTATAACATGTTCCAGGTGAGGTTTTCTCATTTAAGGAGGCTGCGTGGTGGTGAATTGAGAGGGTGTCTGAATTCCGAGTCTCGGGCACCAGGTAAGTCCCTTTGGACTATACGTGGGAGGCACAGCAGGTACTTAGGAGAACTGCAGGGCAGCACATTGTGGGAATCTATTGCACTATTTGGGCCTGTGCAGCTGCCTGCAACTCGGCAAAGCATCAGAAATCAGGCTCACTTTTGGAGCTTTATACATATGCAGATTCCCAGGCTCTATCTAAAATCTGGTGATTATTGTTTTAATTTTTCCAAATGTTTTTAGTGATTACATGCCCCACCAAGTCCAAAACAACAACATGCATAGATGCTAGAGAAAAGGGAAATTCATCAAATACACACCATGATCATGATCTCAAGCGATGAAGCTGTAGTTGTATCTTTAATACCCCAAGTAATAGTCAATTTACTGAAGCAAGTAAACTATTTTGTCTCAAATTCTCCCAAAATAATAATAATGATTAACAGATTTATCACTTTCTACCTGATGTAGGGCTTCTTCCAGTGGTGTTTTGACTGTAATCCAGGCTCTCTAGGAATCATTTCAACCTTCCCTAATTGTGACTTCAGCTTTGCTATGCCTGGAGTTTTCCAGATTGTGAATGTATTGAGGGAGCTTATAGAAAAAGACTCAGTAAGTCTTCTGTTGTGCCTTAACTATAAAGCACTCTTTAAATAACTTTCTCTTTTACAAAAAAATCCAATTGAACTGCCTTGTGATGACTGAAGACAATTATTTACAGAGGAGTATATTGCTTTAGGAAATGTAAACCACCAATGACAGGGTCCTTGACCTAAGAGGCTTAAGCTTTAAGATAGGGGTAAACAAATGTAAGATAACAGTAAAATGGAGTCAATCTCAAGGCTAGAAAGTTGTAACAAACCCTGCCTGGAGGCTGTGGGGAAGCCGAATGCCATCATTTCCCTCCAGCGCCTCATGAAATAAAATGGCTTCTAGAAAACCCTGGTCCCTTTGGGATCCAAGAATAGTTTAGAACTTTAATTTTTCATTTCAGCCTTGTATAAGGAAAGTTGAAAATAAAATATTCAATTCAAAGTGTGGCTTGTTTTAGTTTCAGTTATCATTATATAGACAAGATTTACCACGATCATGACCAATACCATGAATTTGGTTTTGAAGATTTTACTGGGTGGATTACTTTGTGATCCCAAGACTTTCTCACTGGTCTGTTTAATGGCTAGTTGTTGTTGTTGTTGTTGTTGTTGTTAGGTTAAGAGATTTAGTTCCTATTTTATTTTTTCTTTATACTAATGTAACCCAGTATAATATACTAAATAAATTTGACAGAAGGTAATCAAATGCTTAGCAGTATCAATTTCATTTGTGATTAGTCTTTCTGAGTATTCTGGTTTTGGCTCCACTAACATCAGTATAGGAAGAAAAATATAGTCAAATCCCTAAGTGATATTTGGTCATTAATAGTTTAATGTGTGTTTATTTTTTCTTTCTAGGTTTTTATTTCAGAAAATAAATCCTGGATTATGTTCTCAGTGGAATTAGAACTATCTTTTGTGTATCTTTTCCTTAAAACCCGTTAGGCTCCCCCACCCTCCCCTTGTGGTTTTTATAAAGATTTAACAACTGCCAGCCCTGGAATCTGATGACCTCTTTCTTTCCTTGGACTAGATAAGATAGCGCAGCTGCTTGGTAAGCTTTCCCACAGAGACTGCCAATTGTGGTGGGGGACAGGGTGGGGTATTCATCTATGGGCAGGGAGGTAATTCAATCTCCACATGGGATCAAGACCTGTCATTGTCAGAGCTGAGACTGTGTGCTACATTAAATGACATTTAGTGTTACTGTCCTACTCCTTGAACTACTGTGCACAGAGACCACCCAACCTACAGAAATTCCTTGAGTCCATCAGGGAACAAAGTTATCATGGTCAATATGGTCATTCGAGGCTGTCTGAAGCTAGCTTCTTTAGAACCCATCAGTGATGTTTCTGGCAGAGTGATTTCACATTTCCAATGAAATCTCATCTCATAAGGAAAGCTAATAATCTTTGGTGAGAAATGACTTGTGGCATGAATCTACAGAACAGGAAATTGAGAAGCAGTCAGGCAGAGCTTAGAGATGAGCAATGTGGCTCTGGTGCATTGTTTTTACTTAGCCTGCCCTGACCTTATGCCATTGTTTTCCATCCATGTTTGTAACTTCTTGTGCCCCAACCCTTATCTTCTCTTGTTTGCTGATTTTCAAACACAGGTGTTCATCAGACTCATAATCCTGGGCCTCATCCATAGAGAGATTCTGGTTCAGAAATCTTATGTATGGTCTCAGAGGCTACATTTTTAACAAACACCCCAGGTGCTTGTGACTCAGATGGTCTAAAGACCGTCAGTAACATAAAATGCCATCACTCAGCCCCATGTCAAAAGGAATATCTGCTTCATAGAATATTCACATTTTATTGTGAATCAGTTTAATATGTCATCCAACCCTTAAAATAAAAAATTTTATGGGGAGCTATGTAGAGAAAAACCTATTCCAGGATACCTATGCAAAACAATAGTATAGACAGTAAATGCTTGATGGGTTAACCAAAGGGGCAGTTATAATTAGCAGCAGCGGTCATGGAAATCTTTCCAATGCTTTAATTTTTTCATTTTCAGGAAAGCTGTTTTTGAAATAGAACATACGAAGTAGGAGGGGACCAGTGATTTGCCTGTAATCCTTGCTGATACCAGAAACAATATTTTTAGTAATTTCACTTATGAAAATAGAATTGACTAAGCACATGTTATGTGGAAGATATTTTTTGTTTGTTATGAAAGCGTGCTCCTATCTACTCTGGTCAGAATTGAAGTTCTCACCATTCTTAAACTCCTCTAAAGAAACAGAACATGTTCAGTGGGTTTAAAAGGAAAAAAAAAATCCCTAAAACTTGACCAAAGGAAAACACTGGAGCTCTTAAAAACGTCAATTCACCCTTACAAAATCTAATGAGGGATTTAAGACATTTTAAGATGACTCAATTTATTATTATTACTGCTGCTGCTGCTGCTGCTTCTATGGGGTATTTTTCAGTCCTAAAGTGTTGAAATGTACAATGGTAGAATTTTTCTTTTATTAAAATAGAATATTAAAAAGATTCAAAGACTGCGAGTCAGGTGACTTAGCTTCTAATACCAAGTAACCTTAAGTAAATAAATTAATCGGTCTATGTCCAAGTCTTGCAGAATAAAACTAATAATACTTACTCTATTTTGAAGGTGTCTTAGGAAGGTAAATAAAAACAACAATTAAAATCTGGGCAAGTAAAATATCATGTTTGTATACAAAGGAGTATTACAAAATACATATATACTTTTTCCTCCCTGCAAATCTACAAGGTGAGGTATGTAGTGGAATTGAGTCTCTTACAATGGGGCTTTGTATTCCCTGACTCCCTTGGGTGCTCTTCTTTCCTGCCCTGTGTTCTCACTCTTGGCAACACAAGAGGATGACAGTTCAAAGTCTTAAGCCAAATCAGTACAAGTTTAATTGGGTTTCCATAAATACTACATCAAAGTTCAGATGAACCATTAAATTATAGTAATGATGGTGAATAGGTGACATGGTTATCAAGGACTGTAAGTCATCTCCTAATATGAAATGACATTACAATCCATTTTATTTCTTTTTATTTCTTTTTGGTACAGTGTCTCACTCTGCTGCCCTGGGTAGAGAGGCGTGGTGTCACAGCTCACAGCCAACTTAAACTCTCACTCACCCCAATGCCTAGCTTATTTTCTATTTTTAGTAGAGATGGGGTCTCGCTCTTTCTCAGGCTGGTCTCAAACTCCTGAGCTCAAGAAATCCAGCCACCTCAACCTCCCAAAGTGCTAGGATTATAGGAATGAGCCACTGCACCTAGCCATTATCATTGGTTTTAATCAAATAATAAGGAAGTAAGCTAAATTTTAAAAAAAACCTATATATATATATATATAAACATAGTTTGTTGAGAGACCTCTCTAAAGGAAATGCTGCTGTTTCTAGAACCTGGAGGTTCTATTGCAAATAACAGGGTCTGTATTATTAGCACAGCCATTTCCAATTGGGCCTTGGCATTTTTAATTGAGATATAAGCATGGTTGCTTTATAAGAAAAAAATATTGAGCACCTGCTATGTGCAAAACTCTGTGGTTGGTAATGCAGAAGACACAAAAATATTTAAATAATGTTATAAGTGAAAATTACCTTAAAGAAATAACAATAAACAGAAGAATTCAAAAGAAAGAATAAAAATACATAAATACATAGATTGTAACATTGAATAGAGTCAAGATGAAAAATTACCTCTAGATTTACTTTCTTTCTTGCTTTATAAAACTCCCTTGTATCATTTAATTTTATTGCAAAGAAGGACCAGGCAGTATATTTGGTTGTTATCTTGACACGCCTTTTTTAAACTTTATTTATTATCATTTTTTTTTATTGTTGGGGATTCATCGAGGGTACAAAATGTGGGGTAAAGGAAGAGCAGAGAGCGGGAAGGAGGGAAGGTCTCAGTGCGTGACACACGTTTTATTTTTTACTTCATTGTTTCTCTCATCCTTTATTTATACTATTAGAAGCTAAAAGGTGTTTGAAATATTTCACCTCCGTCAAAAATAACTTTAATAATTGAATCAATGTAATGTATAATCAAGGCACATTCCCTGATCTTGTCCTTTTGTTTCATTGCTCATAGGGTATCAGCCCACTGTATTCCAGACCTTGGTTTTCTGTCCTTGAGATTTTTAACTTACCTATATCCAGTAGATAAGCTGCCATGTTTTCTTTCAATGTTTAACAAATATTCTCTTTCATTGGTTGGGAGAAGAAAGTGTCTATACCCTCTTTAGCTTGTACTATTTGAATGTTTGAGTACAAAATGTGATAGGATGCTTTGGAATCATTTTTCCCTTTTTGCTTATGGTGGAACAAAAAGATAGGGTATTATTTCCTTGCTAGAATCACATAACCCCAAGTCAGCAAAGGCAATTTCACAGTGCCTGACCAAAACACCTTGGCTGTTGCTGCCATACAGAGAGATGTTTTTGGCTGAGAATGGTAGCTTGAGTAATTGCTAAATGCCCTATATTTGGCATTCTACTTCATGTAAACAGGGAGAACAGAGCAGGCCTTCATGATTGTACCTTTACTGAAAGATTTTGGTGAGTAAACATCTACTTTATTAATTCCATTGGGCCTTTTTCTCATTATGTTAGTATCTTTTACTTGCTCATTTTGGACGTTTCAGTTGATGTTGACATTTCTTTGATATACAATGATAAAATATCACCTTGACCATTTCTTCTGAACTGCTCTGATGTGTGAATTAAGAATAACTCCTTTAGCACAGTATTTTTTCATGATTACTTTTTGAACTTTTTTGGCTTTGTTTCCTTAGCTAGACAAAAATGTTTTAAGAGTATGTTCCAGATTCCCAAGATGCATACTCATTTCATATTTGTTGAGTGCTTAGCACGATGATGAATGTAGAACCAATATTCATTAACTTCTTAATTGATTGATTAATAAAGTTCTCTGCTGAAGACTGACTCCTTGGAGCTAATTAGCAGGTATTTGCAGTGGGCTGTTTGGTACAGTTTGGAAAAGCAGGGTGCTACTGCCCTTTGGGAGAGGTGGGTGTTGGTCCTTGGATGGATTAATTTGACTTATGAATGTTGCCTCTTGTGTTCAATCAATCTCCTTACTAATGTGTGAACCTAATTGCAAAAAAGAACCTGTATTCAAGTTGGTAGCAAAAAGCAACAACTTAAGGGTATGCCCCAAATGATGTTCAGTAATGGCCTCTATAGATTAAATATTTGAGAGCAAATAGAACAATAAAATAATTTTTTAACCTTCTTTTTCTCTTTTTATCTATCTGTTTTCTTCACTCCCTCCAACCCTTTTGTCTTTTCTTCAAAAAATGTTGATTGAGTCCCACCAGAGACTGATACAGTGTTAAAGGGAAGAGCTACAATGGCAAAAGAAGTACACCCTGACTCTGTTCACTTTTCAGAGAGGAGTCAGACAAGTAGCATTCTAACCAGAATTCTATAAAATGCCCCAGGAACATACCATCCTGTATCAATGGACTGGCATAGGAGGAGTTAATTGAGTCAGAAAGAATATGTATGATTGGTTGGGGAAAATCAAATGTGAAAGGACCCGGGTGAGAAAAAGAATGGCTGATTAGGAGAGCCAGAATAATGTCAGCATGAAGTTGAGGTTGGGAGCAAGAGGGATAAGAGTTGGGGTTGATTGGGTGTAAATGGACTGTGTTATTATAAAAACATTAAGTCTTTACCCTAAGGTAATGGTTAAGAATGGGGATCTTAAGCAGAAGAGTAGCGTGTTCAGATGAACATTTTTATTTTATTTATTTTTTATTTTTTTTAATTATTTTTTATTGAGTCATAGCTGTGTACAATAATTCAGTCATGGAGTACAGTGTGCGGGCTTCACATACAATCGAAGATATTTTTATCAACCTGATTAATATAACATTCATGATATTTTCTCATTTACTATGTGAAAACAATTTTGATCCGTATTTAGAAGTTTTCTCCTGACCCTTCACATATGCACCACAAGTGTGATCTCACCCTTTATCATCTCTCCCCCCACCCACTCCCTCCCCTTCCCTCCCTCACCCCTTTACCCATCTTATTGTGGCATAAGTGGGGTGTAGCCTTCGCTTGAAAGATATAAATTTGCTT
>CAUYRH010021934.1:0-17947 GCA_963574655.1 Perodicticus potto
CCTTCTTTTTTCTTGCTTTTTTCAGCCTTGATGACTCTCTTTTTTGCTGGATCAGGCTTTCCTTTAGCTTGGTATGCAGCAATATCCTTTTTGTATTTTTCCTTCAGCTTTGCAGCCTTCTTTTTATAAGGCTGCTTGTCATCCACAGCAGTGTTATTTCACATCTCTCCCAACTTTGCAACATCACCAATGGATAGGCCAGGATGTTCTCCATTGATTTGGGGGCAATACTCAGAACAGAACAAGAAAAAGGCCGAAGGAGGCCTCTTGGGTGCATTGGGATCCTTGAACTTCTTTTTTGTTTCCCCTTTAGGAGGGATATAGGTTTTCATTTCTCTTTCATAACGGGCCTTGTCTGCCTTTGCCATATCTTCAAATTTTCCTTTCTCTTTAGCAAACATGGTCTTCCACCTCTCTGAGCACTTCTTAGAAAACTCTGAGAAGTTGACCAAAGCATCTGGGTGCTTCTTCTTGTGCTCCTCCTGACAAGTTTGCACAAAGAATGCATATGATAACATTTTGCTTCTCAGCTTCTTAGGATCTCCTTTGCCCATGTTTAGTTATTTTTCCTCAGTGAGGCACAGAGTCACCACCCAGTGCCCGTCTGGCTCTCACTTGCACCGGTGCTGTCTCTATAGAGCTCAATGTACTGCAATGGCTGAAAATTATGTATATTATCATCATCTAAGTGCACACTGTAGAATTACTTAATTTTTTTCATTTTTTGAGGCATAGTCTCACTTTGTCACCCCAGACAGAGTGCCGTGGCATCATAGCTGGCAGCAACGTCAAACTCTTGAGGCTCAAGCAATCCTCTTGCCTCAGCCTCCCAAGTAGCTAAGACTGTAGTCATTGGTCACAATGCCTGGGTAGTTTTTATTTTTTTGAGACAGAGTCTCACTGTGTCTCACTGGGTAGAATGCTATGGCATCACAGCTCACAGCAACCTCAAACTCTTGGGCTTCAGCGATTCTCTTGCCTCAGACTCCTAAGTAGTTGGGGCTACAGGTACCTGCCACAATGCCTGGCTAGTTTTTTGTTGTAGTTGTCATTGTTGTTTAGCAGGTCCAGGCTGGGTTCAAACCTGCCTGCCTTGGTGTATGTGGCCAGTGCCCTTACCATTGAGCAATGGGCATCAAGCCCTGGGTATTTTCTTTTTAAAAGAAAGGGTCTTGCTCTTGCTCAGGATGGTCTCAAACTCCTGAGCTCAGGCCATCCACCTGCCTTGGCCTCCCACAGCACCCAGCCACAGAATTAATTTTAAAGTGTGGCAGAAAATATGTGGTGATGGTACAAAAGTACCAGAGAAAATAATGACTAGGATATAATAGAAGAAATAAAGACTCCAGTCTCTATCTCAAAATCTGAAACACCTCAGCCTTCATCAACGTAGAAGCAACAAAGTTAGATCAAAAAATAAATTAGGCTTGAAACCAGCACATTGTACCCCATGATAGCACTGATGTACACAGCTATGATTTAATTTAAAAAAACCAGACAAGTAAACAAGGCTTTAAACCAACAAAGATAAAGAAAGATAAGGAAGGTTACTACATATTTGTCAAGGGGAAACACCCAACATGAAGAGATTTCGATAATTAACATTTATGCATCCTACCAGAATTCTCCTCAATTCATAAAGCAGACCCTAATGGATATGATCAACTTGATATCTTCCTGCACTATAATAGTTGGAGATTTTAATACCCCTTAGACAGTTTTGGATAGACCCTCCAAGAAGAAACTAAACAAAGAAATGTTAGACTTAAACCTGACCCTAGAACAAATAGACTTTGCAGACCTCTACAGAACATTTCACCCTAACAAAACTGAATATACATTCTTCTCATCAGCCCAAGGGTCATCCTCCAAAGTAGATCATATTCTAGGACACAAGTCTAACCTCAGCAAATTTAAAAGTGTGGAAATTATTCTTGGTATCTTCTCGGACCACCATGGAATAAAAGTTGAACTCAATAGTAGTGGGAATCTTCATACTCAAACAAAGTCATGGAAGCTAAATAATCTTTGGCTGAATGATATAGCAGGGTCAAAGATGAGATTAAGAAAGAAGTCACCAGGAGCGGTGCCTGTGGCTCATCAAGTAGGGTGCCAACCTCATATACCAAAGGTGGCAGGTTCAAACCCAGCCTCAGCCGAACTGAAAAAACAGAAAAATAGCCAGGCGTTGTGGCGGGCACCTGTAGTCCCAGCTACTTGGGAGGCTGAGGCAAGAGAATCACCTAAGCCCAGGAGTTGGAGGTTGCTGTGAGCTGTGTAATGCCATGGCACTTTACCGAGGGTGATAAAGTGAGACTCTGTCTCTACAAAAAAAAAAAAAAAGAAGAAGAAGAAGGAAATCACCAAATTTTTGGAACAAAATGATAATGAAGACACAAATTATCAAAACCGGTGGAATACTGCAAAGGCAGTCCTAAGAGGGAAATTTATAGCACTGGAAGCCTTCATCAAGAAAACAGAGAGGAAGGCAACAGCTTAATGGATCATCTCAAGCAACTGGAAAAGGAAGAACATTGCAAACCCACACCCAGCAGAAGAAAAGAAATAACCAAAATTAAAGCAAAATTAAATGAAATTGAAAACAAAAGAATCATTCAGAAGATCACCAAAACAAAAAGTTGGCTTTTTGAAAAGATTAACAAAATCGATAAACCTTTGGCCAACCTAACCAGAAATAGAAAAATAAAATCTCTAATATCATCTATCAAAAACAATAAAGGAAAAAATACAACAGACACTTCAGAAATTAAAAAAATCCTCAAGGATAACTACAAAAATCTCTATTCTCAGAAATACAAAAATCTGAAGGAAATGGACCAATACCTGGAAGCATGCCACCTTTCCAGACTCAACCAGAAAGAATTAGAAATCTTGAATAGACATATATCAACTACTGAAATAGCATCAACAATACGAAGTCTCCCAAAAAAGAACAATCCAGTACCAGATGGCTTCACATCAGAATCAAATCTTTCAAGAGGAACTAGTACCTATATTATACAATGTTTTCCAAAGCATAGAAAAAGAAGGAATATTTCCCAACATATTCTATGAAGCAAATATCACCCTGATCCCCAAACCAGGAAAGGATCCAACAAAGAAAATTATTGACCAATATCATTAATGAATATCAATGCAAAAAAATATTCAATAAGATCTTATCAAACAGAATTCAGTAACACATCAAAAAAATTATACCATTTTTTTGGTATAATTTTTTTTAAATTAAAAAAATTGATCAAGTTGGTTTTATTCCAGGATTACAGGGTAGGTTCAACATATCCAAATCTATAAATATAATACATCACATCAATAAAATAAAAAACAATTGGCACAGAAAAAAGCCTTTGATAATATCCAGCATCCTTTCATGATCAGAATTCTTAAGAAAATAGGCATAAAAGGGACATTTCTTAATGTCCACCTTTCACCATTAATAGAGGCCACCTACAGCAAACCCACAGCCAATATCATATTGAATGAAGTAAAATTGAAAACATTTCCACTCAGATCAGGAACGAGGAAAGGATGCCCACTGTCTCCACTGCTATTCAACATAGTAATGGAAGTCTTAGCCATTACAATCAGGCAAGAGAAGGTGATCAAGGGTATCCAAATAGGGTCAGAGGAGATCAAACTCTCACTCTTTGCTGATGATATGATCCTATACCTGGAAAATCCCAGGGACTCAACTTCAAAACTCTTACATGTGATCAAGGAATACAGCAGCGTCTCAGGACACAAAATCAATACTTACAAGTCAGTAGCTTTTATATATGCCAACAATAGTCAAGCTATAAAAACAATCAAGGACCCTATTCCTTTTACAATAGTGCCAAAGAAGATGAAATATCTGGGAATTTACCTAACAAAGGACGTGAAAGATCTCTATAAGGAGAACTATGAAACTCTGAGAAAAGAAATAGCTGAAGATGTTAACAAATGGAAAAACATACCATACTCATGGCTGGGAAGAATCAACATTGTTAAAATGTCCACACTACCCAAAGCAATCTACAGATTTAATGCAATCCCTATTAAAGCACCATTGTCATACTTTAAAGAACTTGAAAAAACAGTACTTCATTTTCTATGGAATCAGAAAAAATCTTGAATAGCAAATATATTACTCAAAAATAGGAACAAATCACATTACCAGACTTCAGCCTATACTATAAATCTATAGTGATCAAAACAGCATGGTACTGGCACAAAAACAGAGTGATAATTTTATAGAACAGAATAGAGAACCAAGGGATGAACCCAGCTACTTATCGCCATTTGATCTTTGACAAGCCTATCAAAAATATTCAGTGGGGGAAAGACTCCCTATTATGGTGCTGGGTGAACTGGCCGGTGACCTGTAGAAGACTGAAACTGGACCCGCACCTTTTTCCTCTAACAAAAATTCATTCCCATTGGATAAAAGATTTAAGCTTAAGACATGAAACTAAAAATACTAGAAGAGAGTGGAGGGAAAACACTTGAAAAAATTGGCCTGGGAGAATACTTTATGAGGAGGCCCCCCCGGGCAATTGAAGCACCATCAAAAATCCATTACTTGGATCTGATCAAACTAAAAAGCTTTTGCATAGCCAAGAACACAGTAAGTAAAGCAGACAGACAACATTCAGAATGGGAGAAGATTTTTGCAAGTTATGCTTCCAACAAAGGTCTGATAACTAGAATCTGCAGGGGTCCTCAAACTACGTTCACATGCGTTGGTGTGAATTGTATTTGTTCCTGTTTTGTTTTTTAACTCAAGATATGTGCAGTGTGCATAGGAATTTGTTCATAGTTTTTTTTTTTTAACTATAGTCCGGCCTGCCAACGGTCTGAGGGACAATGAACTGGCCCCCTGTTTAAAAAGTTTGAGGACCCCTGTCTTAGTCTATTTGAGGTGTTATAATGAAGTACCATAAACTAGTAGGGGGCTGATGAACAACACGAATTTATTAGTTATGACATCTGGGAAGTCCCAGACAAAGATGCCAACAGATTCAGGGTAATGGAACACTTTCTCACAGAGCTATTTTCTTACTCTAACCTCAGAGGACAGAACGAGCTAGCTTTCTGAGGTCTCTTTCATAAGACCACTAACCTCAATCACAAGGGCTCCAAACTCATGACCTAACCACCTCCCAAAGGCCCACGTTTCCAAACATGTACTTTAAAATTCTTCCAGCTCTATCTATACCCAGCTCCCCAAAGCCACTTTTGCCTTTCTAAGCTTTTGCAAGTACCCCCAAACTTCCAAGTACCAATTTTCCATTTAAGTTTATTGGGCTGCTGTAACAAAATACCATAAACTAGGTATTTATAAATAACAGAAATTTATCTTTCACTGTTTTAAAGGATGGACATTCACAGTCAAATCACCAGCATATGCAGTATGGGGTGGCAGCCTGCTTCCTTATTCACAGAGGGCATCGAATTGCTATGTCCTCCAGGCATCTCTCTCCAGGGAATCTTTCATTTCATTCATGAGGGCTTTGCTCATAAACTAATCACCTCCCCGTAGCTCTGCCTCCTTATCCCATTGGCGATTAGGCTTCACTATATAAATTGGGGGAGATCCACATTTTCAGACCACAGTAGATCAGGTATAGCATGTATGGAGCACAATACAGTGTCTGGAACATAACGAAAGTTCAGTTTATAAGACGGGTAATTAACAGTGAAAATCATTTCATGAATCTTCTATTCCACCCATACCAAATTATTTATAGTTCTCTAAAGACTCTTACCTGTCTGTAAAGTTAAATGTACTACATAATATTTACTATTTCTATAATAACAACATTGACTCTGCCACCAGTATGGCTCTATACCACTTTGTATTCCACTAAAGTCTATTTATTTATTTTTCTAATAGTTATTTTTGAATAATTTTTCATTAGAGTGATCTAAGCAGTGTATCTACAGCAGTCAACAAAACAAAGTCCCTACCCTTTAGAGAGGTGACTTTACCATGTAGGAGCTGGGGTAAAGCACAAAAAATAAACGTAAATAAAGAAAATGCCAGAGATTAATGATTACTATGAGGAAAGCATAAAGCAACAGAAATGAATGAAGGTATGAGTGGGCACCTTTAGCTGGGTAGTAAAGGAAGTCCTTCATGAATGCAGAATAGACCAGAGATGGTGAGAAGGTAAGCCCCACAGAAATGTGGCATCCTCAGATGTGAGCCCAGATCTCAGATTCCTAGTACTGGACTACCTATGGCTTACAGCCAAGAACTTCTTCAAAGAATTTCTCTTGGGTGTGAAAAACTAAATACGTAGGAGACTACATGTGCTTACCCCATCTTTTTCCTAGATGACTCAAAGCCAATAACCAAATATCATTCTTTTTATTTTTTTTTTAACTTTACTTAATTAATTTATTTATTTGCAGTTTTTGGCCAGGGCTAGGTTTGAAACCTGCGACCTCTAGTATATGGGACCAGCATCCTACTCCTTTGAGCCACAGGCACCACACTAATATCATTCCTTTTTATCAATGCCATTCATATTCCACTAGCAAGGAGTGCTTTCTTAAGACCCTTCCACTGAGTCATTACACTGAACCTATACCTGAACACTTGGCTCTGCACTTACTTCTGGGAGAACTTGACCTAAAACATAGGAAAGGCGCACTCCAGGTATAGGAAATGGCATGTACAAAAGAAATAAAGAAGAAATATAACTGATATTCATAATGAAAAATAAGATGGCTAGCATGGCTAAAGTATGAAAGAAGTATGATAAGAAATGACAGCAAAGGTGTGGCCTGGTCCAATGTCCACACTGGCTTGTTTGGTCTTCACCTCCCCACAAGCCACTCCCTACTCTGTGACTGCTGGGGAAGAGGCTGTGTCTTGTTCATTTCTCCAGTCTACATTTTTTAGATGTTAAAAAAATAATTACTAAATTTATTTTTGTCTTTTAGAAGATTAAAAAGCAGATATTTATTTGAATCTATTGTCTTATTGCCCATTCAACTACATGAACATTATTTCCCCTGATATTTTGGGACCATCTTCAATTCTTATTGTTATGGTTTAAGAAGATGAAAGCCTGATAGAATTGTAGCAATATACACAGAAAGAGGTTGAGTTTCGTAATAAACACACTAACTCATTGAACAATTTGATAAGATGCAAAAGAATGTGCGACCTACATAGCTAGGGCATTCATGTTGTATAAACTGTCACAGTGTTGAAAGTAAATCTTGAATTGTCCAAATTAGGAGTTTCTTCCTTTTCTGCCAGTGGGGAAAAAAAAACTATTGGATTTTATTATATCTCTTAATCATTCCAAATTCATGATGCAATAAAGTGAAACGTAAATATTTAATTATGTCTGTCTATTTTGCAGTTACAAGAAGAGGATACCGATAATAAATATTTCAGATGAGCTGTGTCTATACAAAGTCACAGTTCCAAATGTTTGGGTTAAAAATAATTCTACTACCCATAGACACAACAATAAAAATATTTCCAAGAACAAAAAATCTCTTCTGTGGTTGAACTTGTCTGTACACAGGTAGGTAGCCTGCCAAGAATAAAATGAATGATTAAATATTAATAATTATCAATTTCCTGTATTGCCTTCCTGAAAACATTTACCACAGCCAAGAAGCTCTTGGCCATTGCCAATGACTCATCCTTAGCTGCTGGTGTTGGACTGGATTCTCTTCAACTGAGAACATGGTACTTTTACTTTTAGCAAAGCTTTGTTCTACACTTGAAAGAGTGACTGTGTTTTAATAGTGCCTAGGCTTATAGTGAGGTATTGACCTTAAGTGATGCCTTTCATTCATCTGCCATACCCACTCCATACCTATGTATAAACAACTTATCTTTTTCTTAATAAAATAATTGCATCATTATACATCATTATTAATAGCATACTGTATTGGTTTTCTGTGGCTGCTGTTAACATTATCACAAACATGGTTTAAAACAGCAGAATTTTTTCCTCTGGCAGTTTTGCTAGCCAGAAGTTCAAAATAAGTTTCACTGAGCCAAAATTCAGGTGTTAGCAGTACTGTGCTCATTCTGAAGGCTCTAGGAGAGAATCTGTTCCTTGCCTCTTAAAGCTTCTGATGGCTGTTGTCATTCCTTGGCTTGTGGCCAAATCTCTCTCTCTCTGTCATTTGCAGGTCACCTTCTCTTCTGCGTTTTTGTGTCAAAATACATGTGAATACATTTAGAGATCACAAGCTGCACAATTCAGAGCAAGCTTTCCCTCCCAAAGACTTAACCATACCTTTTGCTATACAAGATAATAATCACTCTTTTCCATATCAAGGAATATTCACATGTTCTAGATTAGAATGTGAACATACCTCTGGAGCAACCATTGAGTCCAGTACATGAATCCATTAAAAAATTTTTAATAAAATTTTTTTAATAGGTTTGGCACCTGTGGCTCAATGGGCTAAGGCATCAGCCACGTACACCTGAGCTGTGGGTTCGAATCCAGCCCAGGCCCGCCAAACAACAATGACGGCTGCAACCAAAAAATGGCCGTGCGTTGTGGCGGGTGCCTGTAGTCCCAGCTAGTTGGGAGGCAGAGGCAGGAGACTCGCTTAAGCCCAGGAATTGGAGGTTGCTGTGAGCTGTGATGCCGCAGCACTCTATCCAGGGTGACAGCTTGAGGCTCTGTCTCAAAAAAAAAATTTTTTTTTGTTAATAGTATACTCTTTCAGGATCTTACTACTAAAGACTTTAAAAGATAATGTTATCTACATAAATACATGTTTTAAGAAGAACAGTTATGTAAATAATAGGAAAAATATTGAGTCTTTGGAAAGAAAATAAAGCTGAGGAACAGATTCACTGCTCAGGTTACTCATCACACTGTTGTCCTGATCCGTGAAATGACTCACTCTAAAAGATTCTTTAATGACCTGACTCTTTTTTCTTAGATTCCTCTACCTTTCACACAAACACGTGACCTCAAACAATCTCAGTCTCTGAGTCCGGTATGGTAACAATAAAAAGAATCCTGAATGGAATCACCAGTTAAATCAGCCAAGCTTCCACTTGTCTTCAAGCCATGATCCCAGGGATGTATAACCTGCCACTTCCCAACTAGGCTCATCCCTTTGAAAACAGATCTTTCTCTTTCAGCTTACTTGCAGTACTTACATCTGTGTGTTCTACTTAGAAGAATATATTTTAGACAGTATTCTTTGGAGAATCAGCTGCATATTTTTGCAGGACTGACTGCAAAGTGAAAATATGGAGCCATTGTTCAAAATTGTTAAGTATTTCATGATAAAGACAGCAATTGTTAAGTATTCCATGATAAAAGCAGGGTAGCACCTGTGGCTCAGTGGGTAGGGTGCCGGCCCCATATACCAAGGGTGGTGGGTTCAAACCCGGCCCCGGCCAAACTGCAACAAAAAATAGTCAGACGTTGTGGTGGGTGCCTCTAGTCCCAGCTACTTGAGAGGCTGAGGCAAGAAAATTGCCTAAACCCAGGAGTTGGAGGTTGCTGTGAGCTGTATGATGCCATGTCACTCTACCGAGGGCAATAAAGTAAGACTCTGTCTCTACAAAAAAAAAAAAAGAGAGAGACAGAGAGAGAGAATTGCTTAAGCCCAAGAGTTTGAGGTTGTTGTGAGCTATGACACCACCGCACTCTACCCAGTGTGACAGCTTGAAACTTTGTCTAAACAAAAAAAAAGACAGCAAGGCATTAAAGCCACATAGGTTCTTCTAACCATGAGACACGCCTACTATACAATTGTAGACCACAAAGCCAGCCCTGCCTCGTTAAGAGATCTAGAACATCCACCTTAGGAGTATGGGCTCCTAAGTCCACACTCTTTCAATTTGATATACAGTAATTCTTCCCTTAGGTGTTAGCATTGTTATATTTGTCTTCAGAAAATCCGTTTACTAACCAATGAGAAAATTAATTCAGGTAAGTGGAAATGTTAAATGTTCCTATATTTCACTTTGGATATAATTTCCAATTAATGGGAGCCCAAATCAAACTAATTTTTAAAACAAAGCAAATTACGATTAATATAATTGAAAAAAAAATCCAGGGATGAGGTTGGAATCAAATCATATTTAATAAGGTTTTTTATTTTATTTCTCCACAACTTCCTAGCTTTGCCCTCTTCAGTCTAATGCCCATGTTTCTCAGTAATAAGACAGATTTTGCAAGCTGAGGCTTGATATTTACATGCAACAACATCCAGGAATAAAGAGAAACCATTCCCTTCAATAATTCCCTCCCAACAGCAAAAGAACATCATTGGAGCCAAAAATCTCTAATAAATGGTCTCTGGAAGCTCATTGACTCATGCAAGAGGCATGTGCTCATTCCTAAAGTAAGATCTTATGGCCAGGAGAAATTTATGTTCAGATAGCCATTGGCCTGTCCTCCTGAATTATGACAAAAGGAATGGTGTTTCCCTTAGTGGAGAGTTGTACTGTGCAGATAAGGAGAGATTGCCTTGATAGGGGTTGGGGTACGTGACTCCCACCTGCAATCTGGGAAGCTAAGGCCAGAAAACAACTTGAGGTCAGGAGTTTGAGATCAGACTAAGCAAGAGCAAGACCTTGTCTCTGCAAAAAAAAAAAAAAAAGGAAAAAAAAAGAAAAATTAGCTGGGTGTGGTGGTGGTAGGGGTGCTGTAAGTCCTAGCTATTCAGGATGAGTCGGAAGGATCCCTTGAACCCAAGAATTTGAGGTTACTGTGAGCTATGATGAAGTTGCTACACTCTAGCCAGGCCACAAAATGAGAGACTCTGACTAAAAAAAAACAAACGAAGTATAGGTAGGAAAGCAGGGGTGATTAGGGAGATAAACATCGGACAATAAACCAACAATTTTCATTAAAATACCTTACTTGAATTCCTAATATAGATATGACTGAGCTTTCCTTTAACAGTAATGCTGAGATAACTGTTACAATTATAATAGCTAAAAAAAAGATAAATCTTTTTTTTTTTCAGTGTTTGGCCAGGGCCAGGTTTGAATCCACCATCTCTAGTATATGGGGCCAGCGCCCTACTCCTTGAGCCACAGTCACCACCCAAAAATGAGAAATCTTTATGACTTTGTTTTGAACTTTAAATTCTAAATGATTGTTTATGTTAACTTGACATTTTCAATTAAGAAAAGAAGTGCTTGGCTCGGCACCTGTAGCCCAAGCAACTAAGGCGCCAGCCACATACACCTGAGCAGGCGGGTTCGATTCAGCCTGGGCCCGCCAAACAACAATGACAGCTGCAACCAAAAATAGCCGGGCGTTGTGGCAGGCGCCTCTAGTCCTAGCTACTCGGGAGGTGGAGGCAGAAGAATCGCTTGAGCCCAGGAGTTAGAGGTTGCTGTGAGCTGTGCCACAGCACACTACCCAGGGTGACAGCTTGAGGCTTGGTCTCAAAAAAAAAAAAAAAGAAGAAAGAAAAAGAAAAGAAAAGAAGTGCTATACATTTGTTGCCAAAAAGATCACAAAATATAAATTGCAAACAAATGTAAGTTGCAAACACAAGCTAAAGGATGTGTGTAGACCTATACTACAACTCTTAGGTCCTCATGCATAGGACCTAAGAAAGTTATAGAAATATTATTCTGCTGCCCTTGTTTTCTTCAAAGATAATGCATATAAATAGAATTTAAATAATCTTTGTTTCATGTGAAAGACTGATTTTTTAAATGATATAAATATAAAGAGAAAGGCTTTCTTAACAACAATATTGCTGATGAGGGAATTCTCTCTTTTTACTGTCTTTTAAAGAAAGCATTCTAACATATTTCCTGTGAGATAATATGTCTCATATCTTGGTTAAGTATTGAGTAGTGTTTCAATGATACTCCCTGGGAGAGAAGCACAAAGAAAAGGCTCACTTATTTGTCATTTAATCTATAATTACTTAAAGCCTATTTATACTTGATGCTAAATATTTATCAACCAAGGCATAGTTTAAAAGTCTCAAAACATGTACACAAATAAAGTGTATTATTTTATAATTGACTATCCCTACACTTGTATCCATTATGAAAATTCAAGAGACAAGTGCCAATTCGCCTACTACTGGCAATAATACATAATTAAGACTCTAATAAATACTTTGATTTAGATCTAGAAAATGTTAAAGTAATGAAATATTTGTCAAAATGGAACATTATTCCTTTCTAAGTTGCTTTCCATGTTTTTTTCTTTTTCTTTAATTTTTCACTGTAAGAATGATTCTATTCATTCCATTTTAAAAAGCACAACATATTAGTTACAAGAACAGATGTGACATTTAATAAAAGCCGCTCTAGCTGGTGTAAGATAATATCTCATTGTGGTTTTAATTTGCACTTTCCTGATGATAAATGTTAAGCATTTTTCTATATTTATATGTATAGCATGGAGTACTATTCAGCTATAAAAAGGATGAATCGATACCTTTCACAACAATCTGAATCTGTAGCTCAAGAATGGAAAAACAACTGCCACCTGTGCTCACCCTCGAATTGGAACTAACTGATGAGAACACATGTGCACAGAGGGAAGTAAGTGAAACTCAGTGGAAATCAATCAAGGGGAGGAGGGCGATGAGGAGGGACGAAAAACCCACCTAATGGGTACCATGAATGCTATTTGGGTGACAGGCATACCTGTAGCTGGGACTCAAGCATTACCAAAGGGACTCATGTAACCTAAAACCATCGTACCCTTAATATTTTGAAATATAACAATAAAAAGAACTGAGGAGAATAAAAGCATGGAGAATATGTTTTACTTGGAAAGATTTACCCAAAGAATGTTAAGGGAAATGGCATATTTATTCTTTTAAAATGAATCTCTGAGGGACAAGCAGATACATAATTTGTAATCAGTTACAAAACTGATTCCCAGGATCTAAAGTAATAGACCCTTCACAGTAACTTGTATGAAAATTATGTTTTGACCTAATACTAGAAAACCACAAGAGGATATCTGACCATAAAGACAGCTATTATCTCAATGTTTGAGAATAAGTATGGTTATTTTAAAATAACCATACAAATAATATTTTCTTGACCTTTGAAGAAAATGCCATTAATGTATTTTCAGAAAGGTTGCTTGCAATGGTCTTTTTCTTAGATCTAATAAAAAGTTTCTTGATACTTCAATGTGTATAACAAAGCTGAGCATTTGTGAAATAAATGCATTTCTCTTTACTCTCTATTCCAAAAGTTTTCTTTCTATTTTTCACATACTTTACCACTCATCATGGGTCACTGAGGCAGCATGAGAAGTCTAGCTTTCTTCCAGAGTCTGAAAGTACATATCTACCCAGGTGGATAACATTTTTCTAACTTGAAGGAAAACATTATACAGTGAGGCTGTATGTTCCTTAGAAGTGTACAACTTTTAAGCTTATAGACTACGTAAGGTAATCTGATAGGGGAATAAAAAGCCCCTAAATTGATAAAATATTGCTTTGAATACATTTCTCCCATGATTTATTAAAGATGAATATGATAAACAATCTAGCAAGGATATGGCTACATCTCTGTTCTTGACTGTGTTTGGCTCATGATAAAATAATAACTTTAAACTTTCCATAGTATCTAAGCCAAGAAGTTATGAGATTTGGGATTTGGGTTTCCCTTACCCCTCTGGGTAAGGAAGCAGATCTTTGTTTTCCAAAGCATTTACCTAGAAGCATAAGGCAGGAATCACGAAAATGAAGCAGTAATAAAGCCTGTGTTATAAGAAAGAATCCCACACGATACCACCCTGAGACCAGGAATAGAACAAGAGTTGGACATGGCCTTCTAGGTCCCTGCTGAGATACCAGCACATAAGAACTCTGATGGGAAAGTGTACACAAGAGTGTCGTGTGTGGACAGATAGTAAAGATTTCTGTGACCAATTTTGCTCTCACCAAAGAAACTTTGGTAAGAAACTGTACAGTGATCTTCCCAGAGAACAGCAGCTTTTAGCTGCTGAAGAACAATGAAAGTGACGAATTATTTAATGGGTCTTCTATATACCACTCATTTTATACTAAAAACAAGCCCACCTACCTAATTTTCTCTGGAAATATAGATTTTGAAGTTCTTGCACAGAGGAATGGTTGCAAATTCCCAGTGAGTCACAGTGAATATTCATTAAGCTTACCAAGTGATACTCAGAATCTTTAGAAAAAGGAAAATAATGTCACCTTTCTTTCCCTGTACATTGTGAATCACTTTGTACTTAATATATTCTCAAATACAGAGCTAACATGACATTGACTAGCATTTTTCCAAATTTCACTTTTCTCGGTTATAAAACAGGAAAAAATATCTTCATCTCCTTTGCAAGATTTAGTGAGAATCAACTAATTAGGCAAAAGCAGCAGACTTGAAAAATAACCCTGAAAATTTATTTAACTTTTCAGGATTTCAGCTATCTCCCTTATAAAGACAGGATTTATTGATATAAGGGTTGGATGATTTCTGCTATAGAGACTATGCTGTGAATTGTACAGAATTTTTATCCTTTATCCACTAGATGCTAATTGCACCCAATCCTCAGTTATGACACCTAAAAAATGTCTCCAGACTTTGATAAATATCCACCTGGAAGCAAAATTACCCCAGCAGGGAACCACTAGAATACAGATATCTCTAACTTCCTTTCAAATGTAACATTTCATAATTCTATGATACTAGGTAATGAGAACACTTTATAAATTACAATATAAGATACAGGGATGTGTCACTAAATGACAGGAATATGTTCTGAAAAATGCATCACTGGGTGATTTTGGGGTTGTCTGAACAATATGGAGTGTGTTTACACAAAACTAGATGGTACAGCCTACTACACACCTATAGTCTGTTACCTTTAGGCTACCAACCTGTACAGCTGGTCATTGTGCTGAATACTGTAGGCAACTGTAACACAATGATAAGTGTTTGTGTACATAAATGTATCTAAATACAGAAAAGGTACAGTAACAGTGTACTATTATAATCCTTATGGGACCACTGTCATATATGTTGTCCATCATTGACCAAAATGCCCATTATGCGGGCATGACTATTCAAAAGTTATTTGTTCATCCATTCAACAGACTTATAAAACATATACTAGGGACAAGAAAGTACACGAGAAAGGTGGAAGGTAAGGTATAGATTATGCCTCTCTCTAGAAGGGAAAGCGAGCTACACATACAAATAACACTTTTTATTTTAAAATATCAATTAAGGGACAGCACTTGTAGCTCAAAGGAGTAGGGCGATGGCCCCATATACCGGAAGTGGTGGGTTCAACCCAGCCCTGGCCAAAAACTGCAAAAAATATATATATAAATAAAAATAAAAAATAAATAAATAAATAATATATCAATTAAGGAGGTACAAGTGTTTTTATCACAAGAATGTCTTAAATAATGTTTAAATGGGCTTTGGGTGTGCCCATACCCAATAGATAAATTTTTATCCTTTACCTTTCCCCTTCCTGGTTTCTCAAATCATTTATATCACTTTGCGCCCATCTGTGACCATCTGTCAGCTCCCACTTATTTGTCAGAACATACTGTGTTTGGTTTCCCATTCTTGAGCTACTTCACCTAGGATAATGGTCTCTAGTTTCCTCCCATTGCTGCAAATGACATTTATTTTGTTCCTTTTTATGGCTGAGTAGCACTCGGTGTGTGTGTATCCATATACATACATATATACCATATTTTCCCTATCAACTCATGAACTGAAAGACACTTGAGTCAATGCTACATCTTTACAATTCTAAATTGTGCTGCAGCAAACATTCCAGTGCAGGTGTCTTTTGTATAAAATGACTTTATTTCCTTTGAGTAGATACCCAGCAGTGGGATTGCTGGATCGAAGAGTGGGTCTACATTTAGTTCTTTGATGAATCTCCTTACTGTTCCACATAGAGGCTGCACTAATTTGTATTGCCCCCACCAGTGAAGCATTCCTTTCTCTCTGTGTCCATACCAGCATCTATTGCTTTTTGACTTTTTAATAGTGATCATTCCTACAAAGGTGAGAAAGTATATAATAACATTTTCAATATCTTACAGAGAATAACATTTCAGAGTTAGAGAGTAAAAGTAACACACTCTAAGTAAATTTGGGGGGAAAAAGAAGCAGCTTCAAAGATTCTTTTAAAGCAAAGTAGGCCATTTTAAAAAGTGTGGTACAGATTAGGCTGAGAAAAGCTATTACTCTTACTAATGTGGTTTAAACTTACATTATTAGAGTCATAAAATTTTAGAGTTTGAAGGGACCTTAGAGATCATCTAATACTATCACCCTCATTTTACAATGAGGAAATTGAATCTTTTTCATCCCTTGTGCATTATGAACAGATGTAATGGAAATAATCAAGAAAAATCTAAGTCAATGCCCATAGCACCAGAATGTTGCTCAGTTTATACATAAAGTTTTAAAAGGAGTAACACAAACCATGACCTTGTGCTAAATTAGGATAGAACTGCTGATACTACATACTGGAATATTACATGTAGGTTTAAAAGTATGATGAGAAAATAAGATAAAACAACATTGTGTTGCATGGGAGGGTATATGGAATTCCCAGATAGTAAATTCAGTGTATGAGAAGACAACTTTTAGTTCTGAGTGTAACACTTAAAAAATACCTACAAAAGGTAATACCCAAATGTAGTGACGTCCTAATCTTTATCCTCACCCTAAATTGTTTAGTGCACATTTATTTTAAAGATGAATAATAGTTTCCAATTAAGTTATGACAATCGTTTTGAAATGTCTTGCAAATTCTAGAGCAAGTATTCTAATTCAAATGCCTGTGGGGATCAAGTAGGAGATATGAATATGTAAAAGAGGCCCAGGATAAAGCAATATTTGCCTTACTGCTTACAGTGTGTAACCTGAGTCGTAGGTCCCAGAGCTCTCACATACCATGTTTCTCAGAATGCTGAGGAGGTAAATTAGAGAATCCCTTAAAAATATACTTCCTGATTTTTAAAGGTACCTATTAGAGAAATTTAAACATCCAAAAGCATTAAAAATAAGATATGGGGAGTTTAAGAATAGGGATAACACGTTTTTGTGCCTTTTATTCTTATAAAAAATATTTTTACATAGCAAACAAATCATATAAAGAGTTACCATTAAAAGATTTAAATCAGCAAAAATTTCTATTGTGGTAGTGTTTTTAAAGTACTAAGCAATAGTTTGTACTTTGGGTATTTCTGTATATTCTTTGGGTCTTCCCTATTTAACAGGCTAGAAATTCTCATTAATTGTTTTGAGTAAACCTTGACAAAGAAGAAATGAGGAGAGTCAATTCTTGCAATTAGAATTTCAAAAGTCTACCCTAATTTGGACAAATTCACTATGAAATTTTAGTGGGCTGCCAACAGAAAGCTGAAAATTGTCCATTTCCCATAACAGAAGCAAATCTCAGACCAAACACTGTCACATAGACCACTACTGATTAGCAGTCTGATACACACACACAAGTCATTCACAAACCTTGATGTTTCCGTTTCCTGTCCCTTTGTGTATGCCTAAAATACCTTGCAAATATGTCGTAAGAAAGATTTACTGAGGTAAAGTGACAATTTTCTACTATCAGATTTTAGAATCAAGAACCTTCCAACTAAGGACAGAATTACAGGACCATTACATAGAGAACCATTCAAAAAGGTAGAGAACATTCAAGAATAATGACATTTTTGGCTCAGCGCCTGTGGCTCAGCGGGCTAAGGCGCCAGCCACGTACACCTGAGCTGGCGGGTTTGAATCCAGCCCGGGCCCGCCAAACAACAATGATGGCTGCAACCAAAAAATGGCCGGGCGTTGTGGCGGGCGCCTGTAGTCCCAGCTACTTGGGAGGCGGAGGCAGGAGACTTGCTTGAGCCCAGGAATTGGAGGTTGCTGTGAGCTGTGATGCCACAGCACTCTCTCCAGGGCGACAGCTTGAGGTTCTGTCTCAAATAAAAAAAA
>CAUYRH010021935.1:0-38771 GCA_963574655.1 Perodicticus potto
AACCTCCAATTCCTGGGCTCAAGCGAGTCTCCTGCCTCCGCCTCCCAAGTAGCTGGGACTACAGGTGCCCGCCACAACACCCGGCCATTTTTTGGTTGCAGCCGTCATTGTTGTTTGGCGGGCCCGGGCTGGATTCGAACCTGCCAGCTCAGGTGTACGTGGCTGGCGCCTTAGCCCGTTGAGCCACAGGTGCTAAGCCCATAAATTATATTTTTTAACAGAACAAATAAGTATATCTCTTGCCCTTACCCCGAGTTTTGTGCTTCCCACCTGCTGCCAGGCAGAACCACTTCTCAGAACCACTCGTCCTCCCATGTCCCACTCCTCTGTTAGCGCCACCACATCAACCCAGCCACCTCCCATTGCTGTGCCCTCCACCTGAGTCCAGCAAATCATTATTTCTTTAAAAAAAAAAAAAAAAAAACTTCTAAATACTTCTCCAGCTTCCTCAGCACTCTATAGTGACTTGCCTGAAGTAGTGGACTCAGCCCTGCCCTCCACCCACCCAGCCCACCTCCCCACTCTGGTCAGAGAGAGCACCTGTGTTATAAAACTGACCAAACTCAGCACGGCTTATGGCTCTCTGTCTCCCAGGCTTCCTGGCCTACGTGACCTGGACCCCACTGGCCGTTCCAGCCTCCCTGCCTCTCCCGCAGCTGTGCTGCAGGTGACACTGCCTGCTGACTATAGCTCCGCCACATTGGCGGTTTCCTGCCTCCTTCCTGCACTGCCAGCCTGACGACATCACATTAGTTCTCTAAGATTCACCTGGATACGGTCCCCGCCAGAAGGCCTTCCCCAGTCCTCATTTTCCCCTGGGTTTGCAGAGCACCCTGCTTATATCCCCATCCCAGGGGTGTGGCACTATTTTAGTTCACGGAAGTGAGCGTGAACACGCTGGCATGACAGGCAAAGACGGACGCCAAGGGCTTTCTCCCACACCCTGGGACGCATTTCACTTGGAGACTATTTGCTTCTGTGTCTGTCCAGGTCCCTCCTTGGGTCTCATTATCATCTAACCGGGAGGTACTCGATATGCAGTCTTTACCCCTTCCTTTCTTCTTTCCTTCCTTCCTTCCTTCTTTTGTTCCAATCTTTTTTCTTTTCCTTTTTTCCTCCCTCCTTTTTTGCTTTCCTTGTTTCTTCTGGCTGGAGGGTCAGAAACCTGAAATCACTTCTATGCTGTAGCACTAGGGGGTATAGTCATATTCCTCATAGAGATATTTATCTCACTGGATTGTTACAAGGATTAAATATAAAATGTTTAGAACGCAAACCAAAATAAGGTTAGGCATTTAAATATTTGCTATTATTACTTTCTTTGATCCGTTCTATAAATAACGAAATAGCAGTCAACATCTAATAGCAATTCCTAACCCTGGAATGTAAGTTAGGCTGACTGGTATTTTGGATTTGAGCCCAACCCCCATTCACTTGCCCAAATCCTCCAGTCTAGGATGCTGCAACCAGCATTCCAGACCAGAATTTCACTTATTTCACTTAAGACTGGTTCCCTACTAAAGCACAAATACCACATAAAGTTTTATCAATCATTTATAATGCCCTCATTGAAGTCGTCCCAGACAACTCCAGCTGGAAATAATAATAACTCATATTTGTACGGAACTTCACAATTTACAAAGCACTCTCCATACCCTCGCTCTTGTGATCCTAAGAGGAGTGCTGCGGGTTTGGGAAGCAGGCATGATTATGATTAGTACCATTCTGGAGAAGTGAACGTGAGAGTCGCAGTCTGTGAGCCCAGGTTCCCACAGACTGCAGGCCACGGAGCTGTGGCTCACACAGGCAGGCCACGGAGCTGCTGCTTATTCTCAAGTTCAAGGTTCATTGCTCTGGGCCCCAACTCTTCCCGCTGCCCACACATACATAACCTCTGAAACCCTCTAGCAGCAGCACAGGACTTAGAGACCCAGGAACCTGCACAGAGTGGTCGGGGCAGGCATCTCACGCCTTTGCACTATTTTAGAGACTTGGAGAATATCGGGGTGAAATGGGACTTTATATCTGCCAAAAGCCCAAGATTGGAATCAGATCTACTGAATTCATACCCAGCTCTGTTACCTGCTGATTAATCTTGAGAAAGACATTTAACACCTGTGTACTATTACCACCAGCATAGGAACAAGCTGGGAGTAGTTATTACATAGACCTGTTCGAGGAGCTCATTGATTTGTGGCACTTAGTGAATGCGCCTGTCCGCACTGACATTATTATCCAATTATTATAGTCTGTGATCAGGAAGCGACGTCAGGTTGCTTTTCTGCAGGAAGTTTCTAAAAGAAGGTGGAAGGGCATTGACCAGTCAGTGGAGGGAACTATCTACAGTGAGTAGATGACAGGGAACTGAAGAGTCACTTAAAAATGATGTCCTAGACTTGCCCTGCTGGGGTCATCCAAGAAGCACCAGGGGGCGGGAAAAGGTAGACACAGGACAGGCTTTGAATTCTTCTCCCAGGCTGATAACCTTGGCAAGAGCCTATGACATCTGGCTGGCTGGTCATTGCCTGACAGGTTGTATTAATCAGGCTCTCCATAGAAACAGAACCAGCAGAGTGTGTGTGTGTGTGTGTGTGTGTGTGAAGATATTGATTATAAGTAATCAGTTCCTTCCTACAACTATGAAGTCTGATAGATCCAGATCTCCAGTCAGCCACCTGGACACCCCAGATAGGCAACAGTGTTCCAATATGAAGACTGGGAGTCTTGAGACCCACAAAGACCCTGTTTGAGTCTAAAGGCAGAAAAAGACTGATGCCCCAACCTCAGACATGGTGAGTTCCTCCTGACTCACGTGGGGGTCAGGATTGTTGTCTTGTTCAGGCCTTCAACTGATTGGCTGGGGGCCACCTACATTAGGAAGAACAATCTGCTTTACTCAATCTACCAACTACCAGGTAGATTCATGAGGTTTTTTAGTCAATGGTTGATGTTCAACATAAGAGAGAATGAGAATACAGAAGAATATGTACTGATTGCAGATGTCACCTGTGTCACGTAGTGCTGTCCTCACGTCTTCAAGAAGGACATGTGGAAAACTCCTAGGACAGGGCTGAGCAGCACACACCAGGTATGCCACAAATTTTATTTTCTTTTTCCACCATGAACAGAGGAGGTATGACTTATCAGCAAGCCACAGCTGGCAAGATTATTTGTAAATTCATTGCCCTTTAAAGATTTAGAGTATCTAGGAGATAGACAAGGAAACCTAAGACCCAGTGAGCCATGGTAACTAAACTTGGAAGAGCAGAGACTAGAACCCAGACCCCTGAATCCTTACCTGGGACCAGTTGCATGCTGATATAGTATGCTAGGTCTACAAATATTCTACAGATATTTGTGGCTAGCCCTGCAACATCCACTGTGGAGGACCACAGATATTTGTAATCTATTTGTACTGGCAAATGTCAAGTAATAACAGCATTAAAATCAGCACTAAATTGGTAGAACCATCAGTTTGAGGTCATCAGTGGAAAGTGGGAAAAGAAATGGCTTTGTTAATTAAGTAATTTAATGGTTAACATTTTCTTGAGCTTCTAATTGTATTGGGAATTTACCAGGCTTCAGAGATACATGGTCACTACCCGTATCTAAGTATCTAAGTTTAGATGGGATGTTATACTTGTAAATAAATAATTGCAATACATTTTTTTCCTTTTTTTTAATTTCAGATGAATGTGAGGATGCAAACAATGAGGTTACAAAGTGTTTACTTTTGTTAGGTAAGGTTCCTATTGTAGTTAACAACATACTATTTTTTAAAAGTCCACAAGAAAGGTATTTACAAGGACTGTGTGACCACAGATGACTATAAGAACCCTGTAAGGAGATTATCTCTAAGTGTTGGGAGAAGTGAAGTTCAGTGAAGTTCAGAAGTGACATTAAATTAGGTTCTAAGTACAAAGAGGAGCGTGCTAGTAAGTAGTGGAAGAAGCCACTTCTAGGAACTCAAAGAAAATGGCTGTACAAGGGCCCAGACCAGTGATTTTCAACCAGTGTGCCATAAAAAATTTAAAGACCATTAATTAAATTATTTTCTTTCTTTTTTTTTTTTTTTTTTGAGACAGAGCCTCAAGCTGTCGCCCTGGGTAGAGTGCCGTGGCATCACAGCTCACTGCAACCTCTTGGGCTCAAGCGAGTCTCCTGCCTCCACCTCCCAAGTAGCTGGGACTACAGGCGTCTGCCACAACGCCCGGCCATTTTTTGGTTGCAGCCATCATTGTTGTTTGGCAGGCCTAGGCTGGATTCGAACCCACCAGCTCAGGTGTACATGGCTGGCACCTTAGCCTGTTGAGACAAAGGCGCCAAGCCAATTAAATTATTTTCTAAAGAAGTTCATATATTATTTCTTTCACTCTTTTTTTTGATCGATATAACTTAAGTAGGCCTAGTGCATTGGCTCATGCCTGTAATCCCAGCACTCTGGGAGGCCGAAGTGGGTAGATTCCCTGAGCTCAAGAGTTTGAGACCAGCCTGAGCCAGAGCAAGACCTCGTCTCTTAAAAAACAGCCACGCATTGTGGCAGGTCCCTGTAGTCCCAGCTACTTGGGAGGCTAACGCAAGAGAATTGCTTGAGCCCAAGAGTTTGAGGTTGCTATGAGCTGTGACACTACAGCACTCTACAGAGGGTGACAAAGTGAGACTATGTCTCAAAAAAAAAGTAAGTATGCCTCAGAAGTTTAACTACAGGTTCAAGTGTGCCATTAGATAAAAAAAAAAAAAAAGGTTGAAAAACCCTGACTTGGACAAAATACAAGGCTAGTTATTCAGGTAAGTGGAATGAGCTATCCAGCTGGAGTTTGAGCTGCGAGCTACGTTGTCAAGCAGCGTGAGCACAGGTAGGTCCCCAGATCGTGGGGACCTCGACTACTCATGCTTGAAGTCTGGATTTTATTGTATAGAAAATGAGAAATTCGCACACTTTTTTTCTTTATTCCTGGGGAAATTTTCAATATTTCTACCATATACATAGATTACTACAACCATCAGAGGAAGCATGCTATTTTCAAAGAAAAAAGGATCACCCTGGTGTCAGTGTAGAGAGCCGACACACAAGATCCGGACTAGAAACAGGAAACCAAATAAGGAGGGTGTCTCAGGTGGCTCAGGTGCAAATGCCTGAGAAAGGCCCCAAACACTGGAGATGGTGGGAAGAGAAGGAAGCAGAGAGAACGTGAAGGGAGGGATGGGGAAGTTAGGCACCATGGATATTAGGCAGCGGGAGAGCAAGAGTTTGCCTGACTCCCAGAAGGCACTGGCATTCAAGACAGCTGCCTTATGTAATCTCTCTATTCTCAGGCCGAGGGACACCCTTACGACACAGACTTCTGTGTTCTGGGGGTGTCTTGCCTGTCCTGTGCAGAGCCCTGCTCCTCTCTGGCTCTCTGATGGAGGACTTGGAGGCTGAGGAGCACTAGGGTATGACGAGTTCTGGTTAGAACTGTCAGCTAAAATGCAAGACCCACAAGTAAATTTGGATTTCTGGAAAAAAATAATAATTTTTGATATGGCTACATCCTAAGCAATGCTTATGATATTATACAAAAATGTACTGTTTATATGAAGTTCAAATTTAACTGGGCATCCTCTATTTTCTTTTTTGTTGTTGTTCTTATTCCAGATTGATAAGAGAGTATTAATATTTAGGTTACATTGTTTTAATTTCTATGATCTATCCCACCGATCACCCTCCCCCCTCCCCCCTTCTTTCCTTTTCTTTTCCTCCCCCTCACTAGAACATACTTGAGCTTTTCTTTCCTGTGGGTGTGTAGTTGTTTATATATTGATTTCACATTAGTATTGACTACATTGGATACTCTTTTTTTGCATTCTTGAGCTACTTTACCAAGAATGTGTTTCAATTCCATCCAGGTAAACACAAAAAATGTAAAGTCTCCATCTTTTCTTATGGCTGAATAGTATTCCATGGTATACATATACTACAGTGTGTTCATCCATTCATGGGTTGAGGGGCACTTGAATTGATTCCAGGTATATATTCTTTTTTTTTTTGAGACAGAGCCTCAAGCTGTCACCCTGGATAGAGTGCTGTGGCATTACAGCTCACAGCAACCTCCAATTCCTGGGCTCAAGCGAGTCTCTTGCCTCCGCCTCCCAAGTAACTGGGACCACAGGTGCCCGCCACAATGCCTGGCCATTTTTTGGTTGCAGCTGTCATTGCTGTTTGGCGGGCCCGGGCTGGATGCGAACCTGCCCGCTTAGGTGTACGTGGCTGGCACCTTGGCCCATTGAGCCACAGGCGCCGAGCCAATTCCAGGTATATTTTCATTTGGTAAATCTGGCAACCCTCATCCTGGAGTGTGTGCGTGCGTGCGTGCATGTGTGTGTGTGTGTATGTACAGTACACAGCAGGGAGAGTTGTGGGGAAGTAATGGGATATGCAACAGATTAAAATGACTTGGAGAGTCCCTCATTCTCTCAGAAGACACATCAAGAGTCCCTTGAGAGAGGCAGAGGGGCGAAGTGACTCATGCCAGGGCCCTTCTTGAGATCATTAACTCCCCTTCACAGAATCCCCTGATTTGCAACAATGTAATGTAACCTTCTTATGGACAGAGAATGGGCGACAGGGGACAAGACCTTTCTGACCCACATGAACCAGAAATAGAGGACAATGTTTAATGTACAGCTTTTGTGGCCAAACAGTCTGGGTTCAAATTCTAGCTTCCCAGCTTTGGGCAATCATTTACTCTTTTAGTCTGTGTCCTTTTTTCCATAAAGTCAAAGTACATTTACTGAAGTCAGAAAGATGACAGAGGCAGAGACAGGATTTGAATCAAGGTCCATCCCATTCCAAAGACACTATCCTGCTAACTGGAAGAACCCAAGGATGGGAAAGGGACTTATCCAAGAGGCCCCTTGGGACCGTCACCCAAGTCCCCACTCCTGTTTGAAGTCCTCAGTCAGACATGGAGATTCAAGACAGGGCAGCATGGTGGGAAATCATTCCCCTGCACACACACACACACACACACACACACACACACACAGTCCTGGTGTTGTGGGAAGGTCCCCCACTTTCTTTATAGCTTTCCTTCCTCCCCAAGTAGCCTCAAAGAGGACGTGCTGTGAATGTTAAAAGCCCCGGCTGGAGGGCTCGCCTCCCCCTCCCCCAGCCCTGAGCCTCCCAACTTCAAAGTGAAAGGAAGCGCCTATAGGAGGAGGGAGGTGTAATCTCCCCCGCCCTTGAGCTGTGAACATTTGCAGATCCCGGGGACCCAGCTCCACGCCAGGTGTCCCGGGGCTGCGCCCGCCCCGCCCCTGCTGCTCCCAGCTTTCATGTGGATCAAGGCCGGGAAGATGACAAGCCTCCTGACTGATAGATACGCCGAGACTTCGCTGGTGATTTATTGGCTTTCTGCACCTGACTAGAACCACTAGGTCTGTCCGAGGAGGGAAATATATGGGCTTTCCTGACTCCAAGTGGCAGCCCCGGGGCGCGCATGTGATGTCAAGCTGGGCAGGGGGAAGCAAAGCTGAGCACGCACCGGGCCTGTGTCTTGCAAGCCGGCCGGGGTCGTAAAAGTGTCAGCACACGATATATTTCTTGGGGGTGGGGGGCGGGAGGATCTTCTCTCGGCTCTTGCCAGCGCCTTCTCTCCGTGGTTGGCAGCCCAAGCAGGGCGGAGGGTGTACCCGCCATCTCAGCCTGGGCTTCATTTAGCCCTGATGTCTCCAAGCCTGTCCGGTCCTTACTCCAGCCTGGAGTCCCTCACATCACACCTGGCCCTGGGGGACAGGGCAGGAGTTCATTGCTGTGACTCCTGACTGGGACAGAGAAGGTGGATTGTGGCCTGAGCTCTGGAAGCTGGGCCCATCCACGCCCAGGCCTCACGCTGGGCTGCCGGACTTTTCTCATTCTGCGTCCCTCTGCGCCCAGCCCCAGGCTTCTTCCTAGGGGTCGACCAGGGACAAGGGTGGGTGTTAAGGTCTTGTATGTTTCCACTGGGAGTCTTTGGTATCCTCAGACAATTCAGGGAGTGGGGGGCGGAGTAAAGGACCCAGAAGTGCCCTTCACAGGTGAGTGGGGGAGAGGCTGGAGGAATGAAAGACAGAAACCGCCTTCGTGTCACTGTGTTGACGGGGAGGAATTTACATTTTGATGAATCCCCGTGCTTCCATCGCTAATTGTTCCATCTTCAGAGTATAGGGGTACCACTGGGCCCACAATACCTATGGAATATATTTGTTGGTTATTTTCTCCTAAAACCCCATTCCTCCATGATCTTTGGAAATGGGCTAACTCGACATTTTGTTTGCAATTATTTTTTAAATGTCTAAATTGAGCACATGCTTTCCTCTTGTCTCTCATCTTTCCTCTTTTTCATCTCTTGGAAAAAATTTCTAATGGGTGAACATCCTGCTGGATGACTTAACACCGTCATTCCGTGGAGAGGAGCAGCTGGAGCAGAACAACACACAGCCCAACAAAGCAGAAGCTGCCCTGGGAAGCACGTCCCAAGTTCAGTCCACACCCTGCCTGCCTCCCCCAGGGAGGGGCGGATCTGCTGCCTCTCCCTAGCCCAACCCCTCTACCCCTGCACCCACCCCCTCTGTGCACATTAGGGGAAGGGAGCTTCCCCCAGAGAGCCCAGGACCTTGCTGGAGTTCATGGCTCAAGGAGCAGAACAGGGGCTGAATTTTAGGGGTCCCTGTCCGGGGTCAGCCTGCACAAGTGATTGGGAGGCGCAGCCTTCATTCTGCTCTCTGTGAACTGCCTTCCCCTGCCAGGCTGCCCTTGGAGTCATTGCAGACACCTGGAGCCCACAGCTGCAGAGCTCACAGTTAATCTCTCTGAGTTAGCTCGGGGCCTGTGGCTCAAGTGGCTAAGGCTCCAGCCACGCACACCTGAGCTGGCGGGTTTGAATCCAGCCCGGGCCCGCCCAACAACAATGACGGCTGCAACCAAAAAATGGCCAGGCGTTGTGGCGGGCGCCTGTAGTCCTAGTTACTTGGGAGGCGGAGGCAGGAGACTCGCTTGAGCCCAGGAATTGGAGGTTGCTGTGAGCTCTGATACCATAGCACTCTATCCAGGGTGACAGCTTGAGGCTCTGTCTCATAAAAATAAATAAATAAAATAAAATAAAAAATATAAAATCTCTCTGAGTTACTTTCCTCTTTTGTGAAATGGAGACAGGGCTACTTCTCTCCCTGGTTTTTGGGGAGGGTGAAGTGATTCCCCTTGTCGAATATTCTAAGCTCATCCCTACAGGTGTCTAATGACAGTTCTTTTTTATAAGATTGAGGATTATGAAATAATTCTAAATCTCTGAGCTGGAGGGTCCTTTAAGAGCGATGATTGACAGCCGCTGGTCAGACCTTGCCTACCGCAGGGCTTTTCTGCAAGTGCCGGACGTGAGCCCGGGAGTTGCCACAGACCCTTCTGCCACAGGCTGCAGGCTGCACCAGCCACCTCAATGCCAGAAGGGATGGGCCAATGTCCTGGATGCCCTGACACCCAACACTCCACACAGGCTTGTCACTAAAAGGAGAAGGCTTATCACTTGTCAGAGAAGGCTGTTATGCTGCGCTGAGCTGACCTAGAGCTGTGAAAATTGCAACCGTTCCCTCACTTCATTGCAGACCTCACTGTCAGCCTGGAACTTTCCCCAGAAGATGTGGATGGTGTCTCATATTGACACTCTTGAGTGCATGAATATAGCCACTCTCCTCATCTTCGTCAGCGCATCCCTCGTGGGCCACAACATGCACAGTCCGTCAAGACAAGGATCCAGACGAGTGCCAAGGCCTTCAGAGTTCTGGTGAATGGGCAGCGCCTGTGGCTCAAAGGAATAGGGTGCTGGCCCCATATGCTGGAGGTGGTGGGTTCAAACTCAGCCCCGGCCAAAAACTGCAAAAAAAAAAAAAAGAGTTCTGGTGAATCTTCAGATACCATGAGGCTCTCACTTAGCAGCCTCCTAACAAGAAGGGAAAAAGATCCGGAGCCCTGACCAGGGGATAGCTTCATGTGTGATTTGAGGACAGAGGCACCTGACCACCTGGGAGGCTTCATGGAGCATCTCAGGGCAAGCTCATGAGCCTGACTTTGCAAAGGCACCAAATTTCCCCTGCCCAGGAAAGCGAGATTGTAGAGTAGAATGTTTAAAACATGGGCTTTCGGCTCAGTGCCTATAGCTCAGCGGCTAGGGTGCCAGCCACATACACCATAGCTGGTGGGTTCTTCCTGTAGAACATTTTTATATGCTCACAATATCCTAAAGTGTTGTTTTGTTTATGCATGCTCTATAAACCTATATCTGTAGTAAAAATAAATTCATAAATACTTCAGAATTTGATAACAAATGAGTGAAAATTACCTGATTTTTATTTGTACCACAAGTGGCTGTCTAGAATCAGCACAAACCTACCCCAGAGTCTGACCTCTGCCTTAAATCAGCCGCCAAGGAGGGTCACAGTTCTGAGTTCATAATCAGGCCTTAAAAATATTCAGGCTGGATGTGGTGGCTCATTCCTGAAATCCTAGCACTCTGGGAGTGCAAGAGAAGAAGACCCCCATCTCTACTAAAAATAGAAAAACTAGCCAGAGGTTTTGATGGACGCCTGTGGTCCCAGCTACTTGGGAGGCTGAGGCAGCAGGATTGCTTGAGCCCAGGATCCCTGAAGCACTTTGAGGCTGCAGGGAGCCAGGTTGAGACCACAGCACTCTAGCCAAGGAGACAGAGCAAAACTCTAGCTAAAAAACAAAACCAAAAAGAAGGTTAACAGGCTAGAGTCATTCCCTAATTTCCAAAATACATTGCTGGGCTGTAAGTTTCAAGACATTTCCCTTCTTTGCTTTCTATCATGCCCATTTAATATTTTAGACATTTTCC
The DNA here is from genome assembly GCA_963574655.1 of Perodicticus potto. NCBI lineage: Eukaryota > Metazoa > Chordata > Mammalia > Primates > Lorisidae > Perodicticus > Perodicticus potto. Next base: position 10,872 of record CAUYRH010021935.1, read on the forward strand.
ACTGGGGGCAGGAATTACAAAGATTCAAAATACTAAAAGACAAAACAAAAAACTTTCTGATGAGAAGGTCAATCTATAGTTTGGTCTTGGGGAAGAAATCAGGAAATCTGAGTAAACTTTATTTTTAACATTTGACTCTCTACTCTTGTGGAAATGGGCAAATCTTTTACACCCACACCAAACTTTTTCTATAAAGGGACAAATGGTAAATATTTTAGGATTTGTGGGTCATACAGTCTGTCTCAACTATTCACCTCTGTCAGCATAGCATAAAAGCAATCATAGACAATACTATAACAAGTGTGGTTTGCATTCTAATAAAACTTTATTTACAAAAACAGGCAGCAGGCCAGATCTGGCCCACAAGCTATCTAGTTTGCTAATTCCTGCAGTGCCAGACTTAATAACAAACAGAGAAGACTCTATAAAGGGAAGTGATATCCATTTTGAAGCAGCACCACAGTGGGAATTTGTATGCCATAGCAAATTATATGCACATTCAAACAGGTTCAGGAAGGGAGTAGTTTTTAAAAGCAAAATGAGGATTAGCTAAATTGTTTGAACCAGTTATCTTTGGCTGTAAGGATCAGTAACAAGTGTGGCATCAGTCCAAGTTTGGACAAACAGTTGCTGGACATACATCCTTGCAGAAGTATTTTCTGCAGGAGGTTGCAGTGGCCTTTGCACAAAATTGTAGTTTTTGCAGTCCTTTGTGATAGTTTTGTTATCAGGCATATGTGAGTAAGAAACCTCCCTTCACAGGCATCCCCAGCAATATTTGTCAGGGTTTTAACAAAAATGACTCCGGTTTGATTCTGACAACTTTCTCAACTGTGCCTCTGACTATAAAAACAGACACACTAACATTTTTCCTCAGGGCTGGGGTTTGTCACAACTTAATATGCACCCTTGTCCCAGGCCAACCCCCAGGAAGAAGCCTGAGGGGGTAAAGCAGTGATTGTCAGCCAGTTTGCTGCAGCACACTAGGTGCTGTAAGAGGGTCTTAGGTGTACTGCAAACATTTTTAAGGATTATTAATTAAATTAATTTCAAAAGAAGTTCAAAGCACAGTAAGTATATTCTTTGATTTACTCTTTTTTTTTTTTTTTTTTGATCAATGTAATTTAAGTGTGCCGCAGAAGTTTAACTATAGGTTCAAGTGTACCGTGAGGTAAAAAAGGTTGAAAAACCCTGGTGTAGTGGGCAAAGAGTGAGACCAAGTCAAGGCAGCCTGACGGAGAGCCTGGAGCAGAGGAGCATAGCACACCTTTAGCACCATGCCTGGCACATGCCTGGCACTTGGCTCCTTGAGTAAATAACTCTTTAATCAGTTGGTTGATTTCTGGGAATGTGAGTTAGACATTTAGCTGTCCCAGAGTCCTCTCAGTCTCCAGGTCAGCCCCCAGCTTATACATCTCCCCACACAATCAGTCTTCTTTGCCAAAGTCCGGAGTGCCAGCAATTATCTGCGGCTGTGTTCTGATTCATTCAAACACTGAATTGGCAAACCCAAACTGCTTTGGGGAGCAGAATATCCCAAACATACACTGAGTCCCCTGACTCTGTGATCCCTTCCTGTGAGAAGCCCTCCCCATCCCCTCGGGCCAGTGGCTTTCAGAAAATCATTGACCAGTGACACAGATGACTTCTCGGGTGGAGGAAAGGTCAGCTTGCATCTGAGCATCTTAGAACATCTTGTTCTTGTTGCCCCCACCAGTTAGTCCCATTGAAGTTGTACATTTAGTGTCTAATGAGGTTTGCAACCGAGCAGAAAGGGTCACTGACCAGAAGGAAGAGGCAGCTTACTGTCTCCTGTGACTCCCCCACCACCTTTGCCTAACAGAAGTCTAGCTGGAGGGCTGGTCAGGCAGACAGATTTCCGGCTCGGCCGCATATTTCCAAAATTACTTCTCTGCCATGACTTATCATCTGTGACTTGACATGTTCTACACACATGGGCATGTTGTACACATTAAGACATGCTTCCTGCATTAGAAGATTTCCCCAAATTGAGAGTATTTTCCTGAAACAGAACTGAAGGCCAAATGGAAGCATTCGGAATGACCTCAACGTCCATGGGTCTAAAGGAGGTTTGGGACAGTGTATTCCCTTCGGGGATCCACCCCATCCTGAAGATCAGCAGTGTTTATGATGAGGGCCCCACACGTGCTGAGGGAGAGCTTGCCGGCTCCCGATCCCCAATGTATGGTATCCTGGCCCCGGCCTGCCTCTCTCCTTCCCCTCCACGTGGGGAGAGGCTGTGGGCTGCAGCTCCGGGCTCACCTGGAACTCCACCGGTTGCTAAAGGGCTGGATGGAGACGCTGAGACAACCTGATGGATCATCTCATAAACAGAGCCCGCAGGAAGGAAAAGAAAATTATTCCAGCAGAATGCACTTATGAGAAATAGATACGTGCGGTGCAGGGAGAAATGCTTTGATATTAAAATTTTTGTAACTTAAAAAGGCATGAAAAATGATACCGACCACTAACTAATCAACATTCCTTTGCGAATGCAGCTTCAGTTCCTAACCAAAAACACATCCCTGCTATTGTCTTGTCTGGATCCAGATGCAAACATGATTAATTAAGTTTCGGAAAGGAGTGGGAGGGGCTGGTCAGGATGCAGGGCTTGCTGAGGGCCCTTTCACACAAAGGTCCAGGGAGGATCCCTCGGGCTGGGGGCCTACTTTCCTCCAAGTGGCAGGGGTGCCTTCTGTGCACTGACAGCCACAGGGTCAGTGGCTGCACCCAGACCCATGGAGTAAGGCAGCGAAAGGCTCTGAGAAGAGGTAACAAGGGGAGGCTCTGAGTGGAGGCCCTCCAGGGAGTAAGGGGAGGCTCTGAGTGGAGGCCCTCCAGGTAGTAAGGAGAGGCTCTGAGTGGAGGCCCTCCAGGCAGTAAGGAGAGGCTCTGAGTGGAGGCCTTCCAGGCAGTAAGGGGAGGCTCTGAGTGAGGCCCTCCAGGCAGTAAGGGGAGGCTCTGAGTGAGGCCCTCCAGGGAGTAAGGGGAGGCTCTGAGTGGAGGCCCTCCAGGCAGTAAGGAGAGGCTCTGAGTGGAGGCCCTCCAGGCAGTAAGGGGAGGCTCTGAGTGAGGCCTTCCAGGCAGTAAGTGGAGGCTCTGAGTGGAGGCCCTCCAGGCAGTAAGGGGAGGCTCTGAGTGGAGGCCTTCCAGGCAGTAAGGAGAGGCTCTGAGTGGAGGCCCTCTAGGCAGTAAGGAGAGGCTCTGAGTGAAGGCCCTCCAGGCAGTAAGGGGAGGCTCTGAGTGGAGGCCCTCCAGGCAGTGAGGGGAGGCTCTGAGTGGAGGCCCTCCAGGCAGTAAGGGGAGGCTCTGAGTGAGGCCCTCAGACAGTAAGGGGAGGCTCTGAGTGGAGGCCCTCCAGGCAGTAAGGGGAGGCTCTGAGTGAGGCCCTCCAGGGAGAAAGGGAGGCTCTTGGCACCTCTGTTGCCACTGCTCAGCACAGCATGGCAGAGTGGCAAAAGCACATGATGCGTCTTGTTGGGAGACCTGGACACTGCTGCCCACACTGCTGCCAAGTAGTTTGGAACCTTGAGCAAGCTGCCTCAGTTTCTGCATTTGTAAACTGAGGGGCTGGATTAAATGTTCCTTAAAGCTGCTTCCATTTCTTTTCATTCTGGTGCCTGAGGCCCTTCACACATAGCAGGTGTCTATCGATTGACCGTCAGGCATGACCACATCGTCAGGTGAAGGAGCCTGGCGATGGTGGGCTGAGAGGTGTGCTAGGTAAGTGTCTCTGCTGCAGGTGGCTGAGCAGCATGGCAGGGGCCGGTGGACCTGCTCCCTGCCCCCGGCTCTGCTGCGGTGAGCCACTCTGAGTGAGACACCCAAATGCTCTGCACCTCAGTGTCCCCATTGGATAACAGAAACACCAGGCCCAACTTAAACCGGGTGTCAGGAGACCACGCAGCATCTGTTCTTGTGCTAGCAGGTCAGAGGGGACAGTGACACAGCGCACAGGTGGCGTCTTCTCTAGGAGTCTGCTGCGCTGGTAGGGTCCACCACTAAAACTGAGTGGTTAAGAGGGCAGAATCCTGAGTCCGATGTCTGTGTTCAGATTCTAAGGTCAGGCTAGTTACAAACCTCCTTTGGCCCTCATTGATTTCATCTGCAAAATGGGAATAATGATCATAGAGCATACCTCATAGGATTGTTGGGAAGATTAAATAAATTAAAACATATAAGATGCTTATAATTATACCTGGCACATTCAGCAAGTGCTAAATAAGTGCTCGTATCGTTAACTGCAGCACCCCCCTCAGATTTGGATTCCCATTAAATGTCACTTTGGTGCACAGAGAGTCATGTATTCTCCCAGGGGAGAGTAAATGGGGAGAGGAAGCACGTTCATTTGTTCACTTGACTGATCTCACTGAATACCTTAAGCCAGGCTTTAAAGAGACAATATTACATGGAGCTCCCTACTTGGCGGAGGACTGGGCTGTGTCTTCCGTGCATGGTGAGCAGGGCAGGCTTGTGAAGGGGTGAAAGACTTTTACGAGGCCAGCTGGACCCCAGGGTGATGTCAGTGCCAGGTATAAGACTAAAAGCTTCCCATCAGACTTTAAGGCCCTAGTGGGGGTCTTTGGGCCCGAGCCAAGACTAGGGTTTAGTGAGCTGTTTATTGGAGGTTTTACTGCCTCCTTCTAAAGCCAACTGATTCCACTAGCATTTACCCTCTCTCCACGTCAGCTGTGGCTGGCTGATTCTTTTAGATCACTAGCCACACTCTCTCAAACATTAAAACAAGGAATTGTCCAGTTCAAGGTCTATAATTTTTTTTCAATACAAGAGGAAAGAAGACGGACTTCTTGTGATTTCATCCTGGGAGCATCTGTGAAATATGCAGCATTCTTTTATGTAGCTGGGAAATCACGTAGAAAATATCATCTCTAATCCATCCTCCCATTTTCAAGAGGGAGCTTGTTATTCCCATTTCTCAGATGGAGTAACTGAGAGCAGAGTTGGGAGGCAACCTAAGCAGAAACCCAGAACCACAGAATGACTTTGTAGTGGGGCCAAGACTGAGTTCTTACTTCCTGCCTCACAATCTATTGCAACCCCGGACTGACCTTTCTGGGCAACGTTAGAAATATGACCATATGAAATGGAGAATTTAGATTGCAATCCCCTAGACCATGTCCAGAACACTTAAAATGAATGTATGCTGCTCTTGTGAAATAGATTCTAAGAATTATTTACTGTTCTGAATCTAATTTAGGATGAAGTAGATCTTCCATGGAGATTCCCGGCTAATCCGAGCCCCCTTCTCCACCTCAGCCCTATGGACTATAACTTGCAACCCTCCTCAACAAAAATTTAACCTCTACTGTGTGCAGAGTGTTGCTCTGCTAGATATTTACAAAGGAATCAAGAAGAGAAGGAATTTCCCTGGCAAGGGATGAGGGGGAACATAGCAATGACATGTTGGCCCCCAGCCTGTGTAGAAGCCCCAGCCCTGCATATACAAGTCCCAAGCCCTGTGCCCCAGCTGACCTACTAGGAAGGGAAGGCCCACAGTGCTGCTTTCAGCAGGGGCCAGGGCCCTCCTTTCCTCCCTCTAAAGAAGCCCGTTGACCCCTCCAGTCTCAAATGGTGCCTTCTTTCAGGCTGCTTCTTTTGCCCTGGGACTTGGCCTTGGTGTTTCCCCACATTTTGTTCTCCCATTCCTGAATTTGGACTCATCCCCCTGGTGCTCTCTCCTCTCAATTCCTCCATTTTTTCTACACTGAAACTCATCTTCGGTCCCTATGCTACCTTTCTTCAAAACTCAGCACAATTTAACAGAGGCAAGTGGAATGTCCATCAGGCACAAGGCAGTTATACTAGGATTTATATATCGCTCAAAAACAAAAATGACACTATTGCTGTTTTCAAAGAATTTAGAGTTTAGTAGAGAGTATAAGACAAGAACAGTTGGGTTTCTCTCAAGTAAGTGGAGGAGCTGGGTGTGGTGGTTTACACCTGTAGTCCCCAGATACTCGGGAGACTAAGGCCAGGGGAGCATTTGAGCCCAGGAGTTCAAGTCCAGCCTGGGAGAGATAGTGAGAACCTGTCTTGTAAAAAGAAAAAAAAAAAATAGGAGGAAAAATACCTGGCAGAGCTTGCCTAAATTCTTTCTAGAAATAACTGTATTAATTCAAAGTGCATTTAAAAGAGGTAGCGGTATGATGGATTTTTGTTGCATGTTAGACAGAATGAAAACATTTACAGATGTTGATACATGTTTGCTTGCCTTTTCAATGTAGGAGAACAAAGCCCCTTATTATAAATAGATTTTGCCCAGGGCAGATGGGAGAGAACCAACCATGGAGAAAGAGAGGATTTATAAGGGTTTGTATTAGTTTGGGCTGCTACATAATACTAGACTAATGGCTTAAACAACAGAACTTATTTTCTCAGTTCTAGGGTGTGGAATTCCAAAATCAAAGTGTTACCATTATCAGTTTCTGGTGAGTAAATGGCACTTACTCACTCTGTGTTTGTATGTGTGTGTGAGAGAGAAAGAGAGAGACAGAAAGAGAGAGAGAGTGCTTTCTGAGATCTCTTCTTACAAGGGCACTAATCCCATCATGAGGGCCCCACCACCATGACCTCATCTTATACTTAATTACATCCCAAAAGCCCCCTTTCCAAATATCATGTCATTGGGGCTTAGGACTTCAACATATGAATTTGAAGGCAAGGAATACAATTTGGTTCACAGCAGGTTTATATTAATAAAATTATTTTGTCAAATTTTAGATCAAAGCTAAGTTTCTCTAAGATTGCATTTTTTAGCCAGAGATTAAAAGAATTAATAAACGTGTAATGTTTGTGTAGTTCTATAATATGAATTACCTTGAGGTTTGCTACTATTATTGGAATCCTATTTAATATACATTTAATATAATTTTTTTACCAGAAATTTGTCAGACTATTCTCCTCGTGAGTTACCCCCATTACCAGCTTTTGTTTCAACATCTAGAATCAGCTAAGTATTCTTACCAGGATATCTGGGAATACAGTTAATATTTCTCTTCCCACTTTTTTTTTTTTGAGACAAAGTCTCACTATTTTGCCCTCAGTAGAGTGCTGTAGTATCACAGCTCAAAGCAACCTCAAACTCTTGGGCTCAAGCAATTCTCTTTCCTCACCCTACCAAGGAGCTGGGACTACAGGTGCCCACACAATGCCCAACTGGTTTTTTTTTTTTTTTTTTGGTCATTGTGGTCGTTTTTGTTTAACAGGCCCAGGCTGAGTTCAATCCCGCTAGCCCCAGTTTACATGGCCAGCCCCTAGGCACTGAGCTATGGGCGCGGAGCCTCTCTTCCTACTTTACTTGTACAACCTTAGTAAGATAATTTAGTTGTGTGGAAGATTTGGAAAAACTATGCTTGCAATTTTTATGGCCTTTATAGATATTAAACAACTTTTAGAAAGGTTGTCTGACTTAATTTTTATAATAAACTTGAAAGAAAGTTATTATTATGCCCCTTGTCCTAATTTAAAATGAGAAAACCTTGGCTCAAAGGGGTTAAGAGCTCAAGGTCACCTAGCATTAAAGAGGCAGTGTCTGGACTCCACCCAGGTCATCTCATGTCAAGACCAACACTCTTCTTAATCTACAGATGACTTTTTTTTTTTTCAGATTAATATGAGGTCACAATGTTTAGGTTACGTTGTTTCTGTTTCTGAGTTAAAGTTCAAGTTGTAGTTGAGCCTTTCACCCAAGGGCGTGCCAAACACCCTCATATTATCCTGCCAATCACTCTCCCTCCTCCCCTGTCTCCTCTTCTTCCTCTCCCCTCTCCCTCACTTGACTATACTTGTATTTTTCCTTCCTGTGGGCATGTAATTGTTTATATATTGGTTTCATATTAGTATTGAATACCCTGGATACTTGCTTTTCCATTCTTGTGACACTTTCCTAAGAAGAATGTGTTTCAACTCCATTTGAATACAAAAGGTGGAAAGTCTCCCTCTTTTCTTATGGCTGAGTAGTACTCCATGGTATAAATATACCACAGTTTGTTAATTCATTCATGTGTCGATGGGTATTTGGGTGGCTCCCTTGTCTTGGCAACTGTGAATTGCGCTGCAATAAACAGTCTAGTGCAAATTTCCTCATGATAAAATGATTTTTTTTTCTTCTGGGTAGATACCTAGTAATGGAATTGTGGAACCAAATGAAAGGTGGACTTCGAGTTCCTTGAGAATTCTCCATTCTTCCTTTCATAGAAGTTGTATTAGTTTGCAATCCCCCAGCACTGCGAAAGTGTTTCCTTCTGTCCACATCTACATCAGCATCTGCAGATTCGAGGTTTTGTGATGTGTGCTGATTTCACCAAAGTTAGGTGTCATCTCAGAGTGGTTTTGATTTGCATTTCTCTGATGATTAGAGACAATGAGGATTTTTGCAAGTGGTTGTTAGCCAATTATCCGCCACAGATGACTTTTTAAAACAAACAAAACTCCTCCCCACAGGGATTACTGGACAGTGAACCGCCCACTGGCCCAAAGACCAACCAGATACACAAACAGTGATAGCAGAGTGGGCCGGGAACCATGTGTGGCTCTGATGGGCAGCTCTCCACAGGCACCCCACACACAGCACTCACCTGTGCCCTGAATAGCTGCCTATAATCCAAACTCTGAAGAAACAGGGAGCAAGGATACCAACATCCTTGGCTTCAGAAAGAGTCACCCAGAAATAAGACAGAGCACATACGAATGGAGCTGTGAGTGAGCACTAACCATTTTTTCCCTGCCTTCCCTCCATTTGCAGCCCCCGCACTTCCAAGCCAGCAGAGGAAGCCATCTGAGCTGTGTAGAGACAGAAGAGATGAAGAGGAAATGAGAGGTCGCATCAGTGTAGAAGCATTCTACACTGTCCCCCCATTGCCAAAATTACAGACTACACAGAGGAGCCCCTCTTAAATTGGAGGATCTAAAAATCAAAAGATCCTATATCTTGCTGATACATGGCTCTCCCATTCAAGGATAGACAGGGATCCCCCATTTGCTAGGGCTGGGCAAGCTCAGAAATCGGTCTATCACAGACCCCATCTCTAGGCACCAACAGGTGCTTTCCAGGCCACACCCAAGCAAGGTCTGGGAAGAAAGCAGCCGCAGCCGAGCCGCACCTCATCTGGGTGGGTCCTTCTGGAGTAGGGAACACACACCCTCACGTCTCGCCTTGGACAAGGACTGCAAGGACCACATCCCTGTGCTAATTGTAGGATTCGTTTCTGCTTACAGGCCTCTGGCCAGATGTGACACGTTCCAGAAATACGTCTCCTCAACACCTCTGCTTGCAGGATAGAAAGGAGCATATCAACCCCCAGACAGAAGGCCCACACGGGCTGCCCCTCCATTGCCGGAGGTTCAGCTCCCCCTTTTTCATTTACCTCTTTTATCATTCAATAAACCCTGTTCTTTTGCTTATTTATGTGGCCTGTGGTCCCATTCTTTGAACTTGGAGATCGATACCTGACAGAGAAATTCTGGCTGCTCTGCTCCCCATGTGAATGAAGTCAGGTGCGATGCAGGCCTGACCCTCTCCTATGCCTGAGCAATGGGGGAGAAACAGGGACAGACACTACAGAGAGGCTATCCTGAGTCTCCTGTAGCCTCCGAGGGGTGTGAATAGCTGTCTGAAAATGCCCAAGGCCTCTGAGTGAGACAGGAAACCCTCCAGGGCAGCGCAAGGCTAAGGGAGCCAGCATGAGGAAACACAGCCTCCAAAGGGTGCAGCACGGGGACAGGACTACCGAAATTCGGGGAGGACACAGCTGCACCTCACAGGACTGCTGGCAAGTGGAGGGTGCCGTGGCTGAATGCAGGGGCATCTGAAGCAGCAGGTCAGCAGAGCACCAAGGCTGGCAAGCAGCTGTCCAGCCCACCTCCTCCCCTGCCGCCCAACACTCTGTTGTAAGTGTGAGAGCAGCTAGCCAGACAGTTCTGTCTGAACAGCCTCTCCTACCCGGAGAAAAGACCGATCAACGATAAAGAGAAAGAGAGAAGAAAATCTTGGCTGTAGTGTGGTTATAACAATGGTTATACTAATTTCTCCATAATAGCTGAGAGAACAATTTAACCGGGTTTACCTGAAAGTAATCACATTAATTTTTCTGGTTCAATTTAGTGAGGATTCAAGATGGAAAGGAAGGCCAGAAATTGAAAGAATAAAGAAAGCCACTTTTTGGCCCACCTGTGTCGGGTTTGTGTCTGAATAGTAGGTACAATTAGCTATTCTTTTCTTTTTCTTTTTTTGAGACAGTCTCACTATGTCACCCTTGGTAGAGTATGGTGGCATCACAGTTCACAGCAACCTCCAATTCTTGGGCTCACACAATCCTCTTGCCTCAGCCTCTAGAGTCCCTGAGTCGCTGGGACTATAGGCAGCTGTTACAAAACCCAGCTAGTTTTCCTATTTTTAGTGGAGACAGGTTTCTCTCTTGCTCAGAGCAGTCACAAATTAGCGAGCTCAGTTGATCCACCGACCTCGGTGTCCCAGAGTGTTAGGATTATAGGGGTGTGCCACCCAGCCACCCTTAACTATTGTTTACTGAGCATCACCTTTGTGTTAAGTACTATATGCATATCATCTAATTTAATCAAAATAACTTCATCATGTATGCATTACTGTCCCCACTACATAAGACCAGGGAGATTAAGTTACCTACCCAATGTCACCCCTACTAATTATCAGAAAAGCCAGGATTTATAAGTATCTATATGACTCTAAAACATACATGCTTAGGACTGGAGGGAAGATTTCATACAGTTTATCATTTGTAAACCACGTGACTATATTATTACCTACATAACAATAAATATAATTAACAAAGCTAAAGCTCATGTTTGTGGCAACGCAGTATCCATCGCCACAATCTCCCTGCACAAAACCAGATTGATATTCCCAAACCACAGAATTCCTTTCCCATGTCCTCTTTACAAGGATCCATAGAGCACTGACCCCAGAGAACCAGACCTCAGCTGGGCAACAAAGCTGCCCTTTGCTTTCTTAGGGATGAGCAAACAGAGCTCATCCCAATATCAGGAATGAGCATGAGGCTAAGATGACCTCATGCTCTAGTGAGAAAACACGACTTTTAAACTTGAGAGGTGCAGGCCTGCATGACTTCCCTTGTGAAAAATGTTTGCTCATGGAGTTAGAATATAGGAAACTGATATTCACAAAACTAATCTGTCCCAATGGATTCTAATAGGGTTTTGAAATATTTTATGACTTCTTTATGCTCATATTGAAAGACTCAAAAACTTAGACTTTATAAGTCAAAGTCCTCTTAAGTTTATACTCAAGGTTCTTTTTAACTTTTTTCTTTGCCAAAATCCTTGTTTTATAATTTAATATCTTGAAATAATGCCCTTTGTTAAAATGTATCATTAAAAAGCCAAATAAAAATAATATGGTTTTTTGGAGGGAAAAAAAAATTTACTCATTACCTATGTGATAGCAGACTCAGAACAGGGTGGGGGGCTTGGCACCTGTGGCTCAACGGGCTAAGGCACCAGTCACGTACACCTGAGCTGGCGGGTTCGAATTCAGCCCGGGCCCGCCAAACAACAATGATGGCTGCAACCAAAAAATGGCCAGGCGTTGTGGCGGGCGCCTGTAGTCCCAGCTACTTGGGGGGCAGGGGCAGGAGACTTGCTTGAGCCCAGGAATTAGAGGTTGCTGTGAGCTGTGATGCCACGGCACTCTACCCAGGGCAACAGCTTGAGGCTCTGTCTCAGAAAAAAAGAACAGGGTGGGGGCTGTGGCAGGATTACGCTGGCAGACCCCACGTGCTGGAGGATGGGGAGCACAGTCCAGGCAGCAGAATGTACTTTGCTCTCCCATCTCTGCTGTCCTCTCAACACGCAGCCAGCCGGCACCACTGTTTCCCATGGACCTGTGGGATATGGGATTTCCCATCTGAACAAAGGACAGAAAACAGAAAATCATTGCCCTGATTAAATGAAGCCTCAGAAATTAAGTTTTCATTTCATACCTAATCATTGGAAGTGAAAGACAAAGATTATTCTTTTTTTATTTTTTTACACAGAGTCTCATTCTTTTGCCCTGGGTAGAGTGCCATAGCATCATAGCTCACAGCAATCTCAAACTCTTGGGCTCAAGCAATCTTCTTGCCTCAGCCTCCCAAGTAGCTGCGACTGTAGATGCCTGCCCCATGCCTGGCTATTTATTTTTTTAGAGACAAGGTCTCACTCTTGCTCAAGCTGGTCTTGAACTCCTGAGCTCAGGAGATCCACCCACCATAGCCTCCCAGAGTGCTAGGATTATAGGCATGAGCCACTACACCCAGCCTGAGAAATATTATTCTAAAACTAATTTTAAGAAGGAGAAAAAAACAGAATGATGACTTCTAATCCCTCTGATCAATAACACTGACAAATTTCCAGATGGGAATCGTGACCCTTTTCTCAATATCTGTAAATAGAATATAAACTTTGTTTTTTTGTCCGTTTATTTTTTTTTCTTTTCTTTTTCTTTTTCTTTTTTTTTTTTTTTTGAGATAAGACTCTCACTCTGTTACCCCAGGTGAGTGTGCTATGGTGTCACAGCTCACCACAACCTCAAACTCCGGGGCTTAAGCGATTCTCCTGCCTCAGCCTCTGGAGTAGCTGGGACTATAGGCCTGCACCACGACACCCAGCTAGTTTTTCTATTTTTCATAGAGACAAGGTCTTGCTCTTACTCAGGCTGGTCTCCAGATCCTGAGCTCATGCAATCCATGCGGCTCAGCCTCCCAGAGTGCTAGGGTCATCGGTGGGGAAAATTAGGAAACTAAAGAAAAAAAGAGAATGAGGAGAAGAAGAGGAGAGTGGCAGAGATAGATGAGGCAGAATCATTTTTGAGTAGTTTTCATTTGTACATGAAATTATCTGTCACCAATTCAAGGGGCAAATATGTCTATTTCTCTATGAGTTTTCTAGTTAACCACTTAGCTCCTGTATATGATACCCAAGTTCAGATCTCATTTTTGAATCCTCCTCCCCAGAATCTCAACAATGTCCTCAGATGGTCCCAGAGTGCCAGGCACTGTCGCCTTGGCAAGGAGATTTATAATTGTCCTCTGGGGGGAGAACTGAGCACGGCCAGTCCACATAATCCTGTAGGCCATGCGCGAGTTGATGGCTACTCTTGACTTCTGACATTAAGAAGGGCTTTCTGGCTCGGCACCTGCCACATACACTGAAGCTGACAGATTTGAATCCAGCCCAGGCCTGCCAGACTACAATGACAACTACAACCAAAAAATAGCCAGGTGTTGTGGTGGGCACCTGGAGTCCCAGCTACTTGGGAGGCTGAGGCAAGAGAATCACTTAAGCCCGAAGAGTTTGAGGTTGCTGTGAGCTGTGACACCAAGGCACTTCACCCAGAGTGACAAAGTGAGATACTATCTCCAAAAAGAAAAAAAAAAAACAAAAGATGGGCTTTCCAAAGACACAACAGTCCTCCATGCAAAGATTATAACTATTTGAGCCTCCATTCCCTCCCTCCACCATCACTCTTTGGAGCGCAAACAATGGTGCTAGGAGCTGAGTCTGGAGGAACTCCCACCATGAACCCTACTGCTGTGTGGCCAGAGGTCCCACTGTGACCCTTACTGATGTGTGCCTGTATCCAGCCTCCACCCTCGGACAGACTGCTTCGTTAGTCCCAGTTCTCCACCCCTCCCTGTTTCCATGCCCTTTGTCGTGTGACTTTAGCATCATACTTTCTCCACTAAAGTGGCAGAGCATACCCACCCCACCCCCCTTAAATTTAGATGCGGCCATGAGACTTGCCTTCACCAAATGAAAAAGGAGGTAACAGCAGTGTGTCAGTACTTGCGACTGAGCCTCACGAAGTGTAACGCATCTTCGCCTATGGAACTGAGTTGAGCCTCCCAGCGAAGGCCCGTCTAGGTCAGCTGAACCGGCCAATTGGGAATCAGCAGAGGTGCGCCGCTGAGTGTGGCATGGACCAGGCAACTCACGTCAGCTAACAGATGCCTGAGCTAAACAGCGCTCACGCGTGTGTCTCCAATATTTTCTGGTTGTTTGTCATTGTGAACTGTGCCATCAACTATCAGCTGTGCATTGAGCTGTAGCCATCATGACTCCCCCTTTTCTCAAGATTATTTCATTCTCAGGGACTTTCTGGATCTTCCCTATCCCTGGCCTTGGTTGGGGTTGCCCTGGCTACCTCCAGTGGATCACTGTAACTTTGAACCTTGGGACACAGGGTTGAAATCTCAGCTCTTGTTTTCACAGAAGGCCCCTGGGATCATTTTGCAAAAAAAAAAAAAAAAAAACATAGCCCCATGATAGAATTTATCTTCCCAAAACAAAAGGCAAGTTTGTGAACCCTCAAAGAATCAGAAAGTTGGTGCAGCGCCTGTGACTCAGTGAGGAGGGCACTGGCCCTATATACCGAGGGTGGTGGGTTCAAACCTGGACCCGGCCGAACTGCAACAACAACAAAAAAATAGCCAGGCATTGTGGCAAGTGCCTGTGGTCCCAGCTACTCAGGAGGCTAAGGCAAGAGAATCACCTAAGCCCAAGAGCTGGAGGTTGCTGTGAGCTGTGACGCCACAGCACTCTACCAAGAGGGACAAAGTGAGACTCTGTCTCTAAAAAAAAAAAAATCAGAAAGTTCACTTTTATTTTCTCCTAGAAGATGCTAATCTGATTAGCCAATTCTGATGTAAGTGGCAAGCGTTTCTCAGAATGAACCTTTATAGAGCCCTGAAAACTTCTCTGGAAAACAAAAAGCCTCAGGCAGTGCCCTGAACTATAGGAGTAGAGGTGCTGGTGGGGTGCCCTACTCACATGCAGTCGTCCCCCTTTATCTGTGGTCTATGGTTTTAGTTACCTGTGATCAACCACAGTCCAAAAATATTAAATGGAAATTTGCAGAAGTTATTCATTCATAAGTTTTAGATTGCGCGTCATTCTGATGAATGTGATGAAATTTCACACCTTCTTGTCCATCCTGCCCTTGACATGAGTCGTCTCTTCGTCCAGTGTATCCACGCTCTGTATGATACCCACATACGACACATTACATCTTGGTGTCATTTTTACTCATTTAGTAGCTGTCTCTGTTATCAGTTGAAAAAACACAGTGTATGTGGGATTCAATACTGTCCATGGTTTCAGGCATCCATTAAGGATCCTTATGTGTCCCCATGGATAAGGGTGTGTCCTTATTCTGTGTCCCCATGGATAAGGGGGTGCTACTGCATAATTATTGGACAGTGATTTCATGAACTAATTTTACATTTAAGAAATGGTATATGTCTCCCCAAAACTCAAACACCTAAGGAAAGAGAGAGCCAGGATTTTCAAGTTCTCCATTCAGTTTTCTTGATATGTAAACCATTTGGGGTATCTGAGGAATCCTGGTAAATAGTTCCCTTCTTAGCCCACGTGCTGTACAAATTGACAGATAAAACAAAGAGCTGGCAAATGGAAAACCAAAATACCCTTTGCTTTTGACAGACATTACATTGGATGCTATGGCTTTCTATTAGCCAAGTGGACCTGCCAGTACTGAACCCAAATGACGAAGAAAAAAAAAAAAAACTCTCCCCTGGAAGAGCAAAATAACATGCTTTCTCTGTGTGAATAACTCATTCCCAACAGGAGGAAGAGCAGAACTGAGCTGAGCAAGCCCCGGTGCATCAGTTATAAAATCCCATCCTCCCTAGAGGAAGGGTGAGTAATGTCAGGAGTTACACTAAATGAGTTCCCATTAACAAAAGGAAAATGAGTTGGGTAAAACTATTCTTGCAGTATTCTAGATTTATTTAATATCAGTCTAAGTTAGACATCATTAGAAAAGTCCACATTTCACCCACCCCACTTCCATAAAGCCAGATAGATATGTCTTCTATCTCTCTGTTAACAAAGACAATAGCAATTTGTCAAGTCTTAAACTCTGAAGTATTATGAGGGAGAGTGGGGTGGGGTGTATATTAAACCATCCTGAAATCATGCCTCCATAGTCAGCTATTGCTCTGCCTCTGTCCAAGATTGACCTGGCTGATTCTGATACAAGAAAACTCTGTTTCTTCAATTTGTTAACTAATAAAAGACTATCTTAGTTTTAATAAAGTTGTTATTTCCCGTCCCACTTCCACCTTCCGATACAGTGCTATTCTTTTTTGCCCCAATAAATTTATCTTCTTCAAGTAAAAGCTTCTGTTAGCAGAATCTGGATATTAATTAGGCTGCCTTCTTAGCATGTTCCCAATCCATTAGCAAGTCCAGCTGCATGTGAGCTTCTTGCAGCCAATGTACAACCCACAACGAACATGTAAAAAATAAGAATTGATAGATGGATTCCCCAACCAAGGCAGGAAAGACTGCCAATTGCCAACGCCTTTTATAAAGTGGGTAGAGACTAGGGATGGTTCTCATCATATTCTGTCTCCACCATCTTGAATCATCTACAGTGGAAAGAGGGTGGGGGGAGGGTGTGGAAACGTGTATGTGCATGGTGTGTGTATGTGTGTGTGTTTCAAATTGCATTTTTTGGCTACATCTCTAGTGAGATGATTAAAGAACTTCAGCTCTTTGCAACCAGCCCAGCCAAAAGTTTGACTGTGCTTTGCCTTCCCAATATGGTTCTCATTTGCTTTCAACCTTATTCATTCCTTATTATTTATTTTTCAGAGAAAAAGACAGCAAGAAAAATCAACCTTGGGCTTCGTTAATTAAGCCTGCATTCTTGTTGGTATATTTCAGGAAGATGATCAGTGAATTTTGCCCTACTCTCTGGAGAACCTTATAATGTGGTTCTCTTCATCCATCAGGGCTCAGGGCATTGTGGGGTCCAGCCCAGTTTGGTAGTCCTTGAATTCTTTTTCATA
Organism: Perodicticus potto; assembly: GCA_963574655.1. Classification (NCBI taxonomy): domain Eukaryota; kingdom Metazoa; phylum Chordata; class Mammalia; order Primates; family Lorisidae; genus Perodicticus; species Perodicticus potto. The sequence continues at coordinate 27,761 of CAUYRH010021935.1, forward strand.
TGGAACTGTGGAGATTGTATCAGTTGGTAAATGTAATGTTTCTCTGTGCAAAGCTCCAGCAAGCAACCACCAGGATAATGTCACTGATCTTCACTGACGAGACAGGGAACAAGGATTTTTATCTGACTTTATGATTTTTATAATTAAAAATTTTAAAAAGGCTGCATACAGTGGCTCACGCCTGTAATCCTAGCACTCTGGGAGGCCAAGTGCATGGACTGCTTGAGTCCAGGAGTGAGACCAGCCTGAGCAAGAGTAAGACTCTATCTCTACTAAAAGTAGAAAAACTAGCTGGACATTGTGGTGGGTGACTGTAGTCCCAGCTACTCAGAAGCTGGGGCAGGAAGATCACTTGAACTCAGGAGTTTGAAGTTGCTGTGAGCTAGACTGATGCCTATATTTTATCTCAAAAAATAATAACAATTAGAAAAGTGGTAAGCGCTGGATCTCTCCTCCCACTCCCAAGTAGCAGCATTCTACTTCTGGGTCCCTTTTCACCTGGTATGTGAGAGCCCAACCCATCTTAAGCTCAGTCTCATTTTTCACGATAAATAAAAGTAAAGGCAAGGAACTTTGAAGTTATTTTCCCAGATGTGGGACCGGATGGTGTCAGGAAGAGAAGCCCATGTCTGCCTTCCTGTCTCTTTTCCTCCTCATGGGTATGCCTCTGGAAAGAAGACTGATGGGGCTCAGTTATTTTACCCCAGCTCCCTTTATTATGTTCACCAAATAAAACATTCAGGCTGGGATTCCTTAAATAAGAATGGATCCTTAGAGAATGTTTTCCATCTGTTTATTCAACTATTCTGCTCACGTCAACAGTGTGAGTGTCGTAAGGATTCAGAGATGAACTCACAATCTGTTCCTTCCTACAGCGAGCATGTGAGACCAGGCACGGTGGCTCAAGCCTCTAATCCCAGCACTCTGGGAGGCCGAAGTGGAAGGATCACTTGAACTCAGGCGTTCAAGACCAGCCTGAGCAAGAGCGAGACCCTGTTTCTACTAAAAATGGAAATATTAGCTGGGCATCATGGTGGGTGGCTGTAGTACCAAGTACTTGGGAGTCTGAGGCAGGAGGATATCTTGAGCCCAGGAGTTTGAGGTTGCTGTGAGCTGGGCTGATGCCATGGCACTCTCTCCAGGGTAACAGAGTGAGTCTGTCTAAAATAAAATAATAAAATTAAATTTAAAAATAAAAATAAAACAAAATAGTATAGGACAGACACGGAACAGAAAAAGAAGTATAAAGGAATGGTGAGGAGGGGAGGCTAAACATGCCCCTTGTGATGCTGGTGTCACTGTTCCTTGGCTTGGTGACTCTTCACACACCACTACAATTCTAAACCGCTCTTCCGGCGCTACAACCCAGTGAAACGTGGTTATCGTAAACAGTAGCAAAAAGGCCCCAGGCCCCCTGAGGACATGCGTGGGATGGGTCAGCAGTCACTGCCTCTTGACCCAAGTAACCTGAACAGCCGGAAGCAGGGAGTCCCCACCTGCGGAGATGAAGGAGGTGGCAGGATTGGGTGCTGTCCCACTCTGGCCTTCAGAAGTTGGGGAAAACGACGAGGGGCAGCCCATGAGGCGAGAGGGCCCAAAGAGTTACGTCCCAGAGCCTGACAGAAGAGTGTGCAAAAGGCAGTGCCCTCCTGTCTCAGATGCTACCAAGCGCTCCAGATGACAAATGAGAATTAAACTCAGAACTGCGAGAGTCCTCCCCACGTGGCACCCCTGCCCAGGAGTCTACATTCTTTGGCGGCAGCAGCTTTTGAAACCGTGGAGTTCTTTCCTCCAGTGCTGCCTTGCTGGACACCAGGCAATCCCAGCCCTGCAGCCCCGGAGTGCAGAAGAGGCCAGAAGCTCCTCCAAGCCCCAGTCCTCTCCATCCTCAGCACCCTTCTGAATTCTCATGCCAGTGGCCCCCTGCCTTCTGCTCTCTCCTGTTAAACTTCCCAGACCGCAGCCACTGAGACGTGTTCAAAGCTAGAGCGATGGTGGTGAGAGGGGCCACAGAGGCCTGAGGCCATGCCAGGTTGCTGGGCTTGGAAACTGGCAGTGCCCCAAGCTGCCTGTCCCATTCATCTCCCTCTTCCTTCCTTACCCTTCTCTAAGGAAAAACTGGACCAGGAAGAGGAGACTTGGTTGAGGGGAGGTTCTGGGAGCACAGTGTGGCCCCTGCCCCCAGTGACCTGGAAGATCCCTCTGCAGACCTTTGTCTCCATCCGCCCTGCTCCAACTGCCCACCGCTGGCCACCTGCTAGTTCCAGAGCTTCATGACTGTGTCCTGCCACATGCCGCTGTGGATCCGCCCGGCACCCCGCCCTGCTCTCGGCCTGCCCCCACTCTGCTAGGCCCACGCTTGCACGTACGCCCTTCTTGGATGTTTTTAACATACTTCTCGGACTCTTCAGTAGATTTTGTACTCCCAGGGAACCAATATTCTGCCAAATCCATCTCTCTGTCTTTCATCCTCTCACCTAGAACTTTACTGTGTTAGTGAGGATGCCTTTGGCCAAAGCCCCAGAGAAGCTGACTCAAAGGGGTGTCATTGACAGAGTATTACTCCAGGTTTTAGGAATTCCCAAGCTGCAGTGTCTCTGGGATCCGTTAACGTAGCCCCTCCATGATATCACCGAGAGCTCTCTCTCTGTCTCTCTCTTTCTCTACCATCCTCTGCGTGTTGGCTCATAGCCTGGGCTGGCCCTCCTCGGAATCATGAACCAGCTGTTACCCACACACAGCGCTGTCTCCAGCAGCCATTCTTTGTAAGAACAAGGAAATCTTTCTCAGAAGCTCCCCAGCAAACATTCCCCCTACATTCATTGGTCCAAACAGAGTAACATGCTTGCCCCTAAACCAAGCACTGGCATAGAAAATGGGCTTCCCATGATGGGACTAATCAGCTTTATCCCTCCATGATGGCATCAGCTTTCCTAAGTAGACACTGCAGAATGGGATCAACTCTTCCCAGCACTCGGTTACATGGAAGAAGGTGCACACCTGAGAAAAATCAGGGTTCCAGTCGCAAGGAAGAAATTGTAGTAGGATAGGGATGCAGGGGGATAAATCTGGTGTGAGCAGCCTGCAGTGTCTGATAAAAATAACACATGACAGCAATGTTTATTGAGTTTCATTTCACCTTAGTTGGAATTATTTCATCAGTTCTAAGAACAGAGCTATGAGGAGGTGGGACCCAGGTCAGAAAGGCTTTGCTAAGGACAGAGAAGAAAACTTGTAGGGAGGGTTGGGAGCCCGAGGCAGTGCGAAGTCTCAGCAGGGAAGAAGGGAAGCCAACACTGAAATGCTTCTGTGGCCCAGGTGCTGCCTTAGGCGTCCATACACATTACCCATTTAATCCTCAGAAAAGCCCTTCCAAAATCCAAACTATCATTCTGTTATTACAGATGAAGAAATCAAGGCTCAGAGAAGCTGGGTAACTTGCCAAGGGTTGCACGGCCAATGCATAGCAGAGAGGATTACGTTGGCTACTGGCAACGCATTGCAGACGACCCCCATGGGCCAAGGCACTGCAGGACTGGAGACCTACACAGAGGCTTTGTTATTATCTGAGGCTGTGGGCCCCACTTCGCCATGAAGTCTCCTGGCAAGATGGGCCATTGCTGAGAAGGACCATTTTAGGAGGGTGGGAATATCGGAGAACGTAAGAAATGGAGGAGTAAAATAGGAAATGTACAAAACTCAATTGGCTAAAATAACATACCCAAAGATCATTCATTTGTTGAGTGATTGATTTTCCCAACTGGCAATTACTATTAAATTCTTGTTTTTGTTAGCTACTCACAGAGTTGATAGCAATTCATGTCTTTTGAGGTAGTTTCAACAAACCTTGCAGAATTTTCCTAAATTTCATTTCCCAGAGGCTTTGCCACAACTGGAGGAACTCAGTGTCACAGAAGAATTCTGCGTATGACAGAGCTGTATGCATGTATAGCCCTGATGAAAGAATGACCCACCCAGCCCAACTTCAGGGATGTTCTGTGCACAGCCTTGGAAGGAATGCCTATGAAGCAATGAGGGGCGGCCACACAGGCGGCCCGCAGTGCTGACTCAGCCAAGCCATGCACACAGGGCCCCAGGTAGCACCCCTCACAAGCAAGCCCAGGGAGTCATTGGAGAATCCCACCTGCCAAGTCAGTGAGTGTGAAATTCCTAGGAGGTGCTGAGGAACCACTGAGCAAACAGGGATGAGAGTGTAGGTGACGCCTGCAACGGTGCCTGACACACGAGAGCCCCCTCTCCCCCGCAGTGAGCAGCCCACCCTACAGGCTTCGTGTTCTGCTGCTGCCACGTGAGAAGCCGGGCCATGAGCACTCTCCTCTTTAGAGAGAATTCAACCACACTGACCCGCTCCCGCTCTCTGTACACAGAGGCTGCCGCTACGCTTTTCTTATTAGGATATAAGACCACCAAAACTTCTTAGATTGTTATTATTTAACTATCATCACCACAATCAGCTGATAAATAGCTGTTCTGCAAAATGGGGTGTTGCAGCCCGTATAGCCTATGGCTAGGAGGAGTGGGAGTTGTAAGAAATACCTGCATAGCTCAATAATGGAACACCTGGGTGGAAAGGGCATGGAGAGGGAGTTAGAGCTCCTAACAAGCATGAGAGCTCGCAAGATGAGAGCAGCGGTGAATTGGCAGTCTCTACACCTGTGGTGTTGAGAAGCACGAGATCAGCCTTATATTAGGCTGGAGAAGGCAGTCGGGAGCATTCGCATTCTATCATGGACCCGCTTACTCTGACTCTGTCTCCTCTCCTGCCTGCAGGACGCTAGTACGGGGTCTCTCTGCTGAAGATCACCACGCTCTACTAAAGACTGAGATCTATCTTTCTAAGAAGACTGCTTTATTCTCTCTAAGACTCTCTCTCTCTCTCTCTTTCTCACTGTCTCCCCAACTAAGGTAGACAGCCCTCAGGCACCTAAGAGAAACTGAACCTGAGCAAGGTAACTTAGCGGTCCGCGTCCGGAACCTAGATAAGCCGGGCCTGAGACCTGGCCAGGCCAGGGCCCTGGCTAGAAGTGTCAGAAGTGACATGTGACAGTGGGGTATGAAAGGTGCTGAGCTCTTCCAGAGACAGAGGGCTCAAAACTATCTTATGCTGCTAATATTTAAAACGTCACGGTGGGGGTGGGGGGTAGTTAGTAGTTAAAAACTAAGATATTCAAGGGATTATAGGAGACAAGACATGGTGTCTCACATTTACGATCTTCTTTGTAAGAATATTTAGAATGAGTTCAGTTCCACTGAATTTGAACACTGGACACGAAGTGTTAAGATCTCCGTGAAACAGGTTCTGTTCTTGAGGCAAATTCTCTTCCCACTATTGTCCACCCATCCACTTCCAATAGCAACAGCTTCCAGTTCAGGTCCAAAGTCAACGGCCTCTCAGAAACTCTGTCACTCATTTTATATATAGTCAGTGGTTCTCAACCTTCCTAATTCTGTGACCCTGTAATACGGTTCCTCGTGTTGTAGTGACCCCAACCATAAAATTATTTTCGTTGCTACTTCATAACTGTAATTTTTCTACTGTTATGAATCAAAATGTAAATATCTGATATGCAGGATGGTCTTAGGCGACCCTTGAGAAAGGGTCGTTTGACCCCCAAAGGGGTCAAGACCCACAGGTTGAGAACCTCTGAGAGATGTTCCTCAGTATGCAAGGGAGTTAGCCTGGCCTACCTTAAACATGCTCAGGACGCTGTATTAGCCTACAGTCAGCAAAATCATCTAGCACAAGCCTATTTTATAATAAAGACTTGAATATCTCATATAATTGATTGAATACTGTACTGAAAGTGAAAAACATGATGGATGTACGGGTAACGCAAGGACAGTTTCTACTAAGCATGTACCACTTTGATCTTAAAGGTGAAAAATTATGAACTGAATTGAATCATTGTAATTTGGGGATAATATGTATCTATGTAAATTATATATACCACACATGTATAAGACCTGACCATCAAGTTCACAAACTCATCCTAGAAAAAGGGCTAGATACACCTCCTTGCTGAATATCACTATGGTCACCTTTGAAGAGGTCCCCTTGGGAAGCTATGCACAGATGTCAGCACTTAGTCCACTCTTCAAAGCAACTTTGGAACTCTTTTTTTTCAGAATGGCCATCAGAGCTGTTGTCCTATCACTCTTGATATCCTCAATGTCATCAAAATGTCTTTCTTTCAAAATTTCCTTTATCTTTGACTAAAGAAAAAAATCTGTTGGAGTCAGATCAGGTGAGTATGGAGGGTGTTCCAAAGCAGTTATTTGTTTACCTGCTAAAAACTCCCTCACAGATAGTGCCCTGTGAGCTGGTGCATTGTCGTGATGCAAGAGTCATGAGTTGTTGGCCAAAATTTTTCAGTTGAAATTTTTCTGTTTCCCTATCAATGTTTACTTGGTCTGCTATGATTTTGATACATCATTTGACAAATTTTTCCAATGTTTTCATCAGTTCTGCTTGTTACTGGCCACCCTGACCTCTCTTCATCAGTGATGCTTTCTCTTCCCTCAAAAAAAAACTATTTAATCTATTTGTACACTGCTGTTATCTACACGGCATTATCCCCATTAACTTGCACTAACATGTCCCTGATTTCACTTCTACTCTTGCCAAGTTTAACAAGAAATTTAATGTTAAAATTTAGTTCCTCTATCAAGCTAGTCACATTGCAAACATCAGCAACTATGCGCTGTCTGTGAGCATCAAGCTCCCTGAGCTGGACCCCAGTTTCATTGGGCAGCACTGCCCTGCACCACTCTTGGTGTCTTTCTGCATCTCTTCATACTATTTTCAGTTCTCGGAAACCCCGAGGAGGCATATTTCTCCTTTAAGAAAGTGCTCATTCTTTGGGGGAGTACTGTTTGCCAGGAGTTAGAAGGAATCACACTTTCACTGTTTCCCTGCCCCCTGAGCACCAGCCCTTGACTTCTGTGCGGCTCTTGCAGTCCCCAACTGAATGGCAGTGATGACATATTTAATGAAAGGTAAATATTTACAGTCAGTCTCCTGCAGATGTGTCCTGTGGGTGGAGGGTGAGTGGGTGGGTCAGAGAGGCTGTCAGCACAGATGCTGGGATCCCATGGTCATAGTCTGGATCTCACTGGATATGTGGGTTATCTTGTGCCTACTTGACCCTGCCGCTGTTCTGAAACCAGAGCAGGTGGGGATTGGGGCGATCAAGATGTTGTCAGGAGCCCTCCAGCTCCAGAAGGATCTCAGTGTGCTTGGAGCTGGCTCAGCTCTCCCTGTGCTGTCTCTGAAAACTCCCAGAGAGGCACAGAACAGCCATCCAGACAGTATCCTGGGGCGCTGCTGGTTTCCAGCACAGAGAAAGGAAGCGGCTGGCATGCAAATGTTCAGTGCTCACAAAGGGAGGCTCCCACGGGCTCATATTCACACCTCCTGCACTATAAGGAGCGTGGTTGCCAGAGAAGAGGGGCCACAGAAATGGAGAGCTGTGTCTCCAATTCACCCATAAGACAACCACAACATTGGTTCTCAATACTGGCAGATACGACACTCTCTTTCTATAGTATCTTTGTAGTCAATGCCCCCTCTACCATCCTAAGGTTAAATCCACACGTAGTGTAACCCACCTATGTATATTACAATAAAAATTAAAACTGTAACCTGGCCACGCATAATAGCTCATACCTGTAGGCCTAGCACTCTGGGAAGCTGAGGTGTGGATTGCTTGAGCTCAGGAGTTTGAGACTTCATCTCTACTAAAAATAGAAAAACTAGCCTGGTGGTGTGGTGGGTGCCTGTAGTCCCAGCTACTGGAAAGGCTGAGGCAAGAGGATCATTTGAGCCCAGGAATATGGGGTTCCTGAGCTATGGTGCCACAGTACTCTAGCCAGGGTGAAAACATACGATTTTAAAAATGAGTTTCAAGGTGGAGCACAGTGGCTTCTGCCTATAATCCTAGCTCTCTGGGAGGTTGAGGCAGGTGGATTGCCTGAGCTCAGGAGTTCAAAACCAGCCTGAGCAAGAGTGATATGACATCTCTACTAAAAAAAGAAAAACTAGCCTGGCATTGTGGTGGGTGCCAATAGTCCCAGCTACTTGGGAGGCTTGAGCCCCAGAGTCTGAGGTGGCCATGAGATAGAATGATGCTACGGCCTTCTAGCCAGGAAGACAGAGTAAGACTCTGCCTCAAAAAAGCAAAATGCATTTCAATATGTCTGTATTCACACATGAACAGACTAGAACACATAATTGGGTCACATGCAACTACATAAAACGATTGTTTGAATTTAGGAGAAGTGAGAGTATCAGAAGACATTCTATATAAGTACAGGAAAATACAACAGCAGAAATACAGGACACTGGAATAAAATCTATATTGAGTCTATATCTTCTTTCTTTTGTGCAGATAAATAACAACAAGCCAGCCTGATTATTTACACGTGATAGGCAATAAAAGGAAATAACTTTAATTAAAGACAAAAGAAGATGTGTTTTACTTTGGGGTCAATGAAGAAAGGAAAAAAGAAAACGGCCTCAGGAGGCAAGATACAAATGAAGATCAAGAATTCAGTAGAAGCAGGAACTTATGAAGCATCTAAAAGAAATGTAGGTCCGGGTGGCACCTGTGGCTCAGCGAGTAGGGCACCGGCCCCATATACTGAGGGTGGCGGGTTCAAACCCGGCCCCGGCCAAACCGCAAAACAAACAAAAAAATAGCCAGGCGTTGTGGCGGGCGCCTGTAGTCCCAGCTCCTTGGGAAGCTGAGGCAAAAGAATCGCCTAAGCCCAGGAATTGGAGGTTGCTGTTAGCTGTACCGCCACAACACTCTACCAAGGGTGATAAAGTGAGACTCTGTCTTTAAAAAAAAAATGTAGGTCCTCTGAGAATCCATAGAAATACAGGGTGACAGGGATGGAAGTTCCCCACTCTATGGGCACTGGGAGCCAGAGCCAGTTTGCTATTTAGTATTGAAGAGAGGATGGCCCCATGTGACCAGAGTTTCAGGGACCTTGGGTTACAAATCACAGCCCAGGTAGTGCTGGTGTCACTGTGTGAGGTGTACCCAGCGGGATAAACCAGCTCCTGGTTTAAAGTAGGTTGATGTCAACTGAGTCAATGTCACTTGGTCAATGGCACTCCTGTGTAGCTTTAGACAGGCCACCCCCTTATGACAGGCTTTCATTTATCGAGCACCACTGGGATGGTGATTTATCTACATTACCTAATTCTCGTCCTAATCCTGTAAGGTGCATATTATTTTCACTTCATAGGGATGAAAACCCAGATTTGGAAAGTGAAACCTAGATTTAGTGAAGCTCTTGGTAGGGTGTGACAAAGCCAGAACTGGAATACATTCGAATCCCACCACCACCGAAGGAGGTGGACAGAAAGAACCAGGAGTCACTGTTCCCACTTGCGGTTTTGAGTCCCCTGGGGCCACAGACAGGGATGTGACTTGCTGTCTGCTGTGCAGAGTCCCTCTTCTGCCAGCACAGTCCCTGTCTCTCACCATTTGAAATGAACCTTGTGATATTTACCTCGTATTTTGTTTTAGGGATCTCGGAAATCAGCTGCAATATTAAGCAAATTAAACTCTACTGGCAGGATATGAGCATGGTAATTTATCAACTGTTTTATAATAGAAACCAGAAATTTAAATGTCACTTGGAGCAGTTAAGATTTGTGCGCAGTATGGGAATAATTAGCTAACAGATTGCAAATAAATTCTCTGATTACTGTCAGGGATGGAACAGCGACTTGTTACAAAGTCACCCTGGGATATGATGTTGATCTGTAGAGTGGTGATCTGGCTTGAGCCGCTATCGTCAAATTGGTCGTTGGGTTTGCTCCTGCCTGGTGGGCTGAGCTGCCCTGCCGTCCTCCCTCATGGCTCTTTGAATCATCTTTCCAAATTTTCACACTAGGCCTAAGGTCCCAATGAGGATGAAGCATCTCTTGGAGACAGAACAGTCTGTGAAACTCGTTTACAGAAATCAATTTTATGCTTGTGTAAACTGTTCTCTCTAATTAGTGACTATGAAGCCTGAGTGAAGTAAAACAGCTGTAAGATAAAGTTCTCCAAAGCCGTCGTACCATTTTGTTTTCTTACGTTCAGAGTTCAAGTACACCTACCCTATTTTTCAACAGTTTACTGTGAGTTCTCTTATCTAAGACAAAAACATGCCCCCCCCAAACTATTGTGTAATAATGTTCATAGTAGTTTTATTCATAAAAGTCTCCCAACTGGGAATGACCCAAATGCCCAGCAACTGGAAAATGGATTAAATAAAGAAATTGTTTTATGTTCATACAATGGAACAGCACTAAGCAATAAAGAATAAACCACTCGTGCCGCAACAACATAGATGACTCTCAAAAGCATTTCCTTGAGTAAAGACATCAGACATAAATAAATATTGAATTGATGCCTATAAGTTGAAGTTCCAGAACAGGCATAACTACATCGTGGGGAGAGAAGTCAGAACGGTGATTACCTCTGCAGGGGTAGAGGGTGTGCCACGGGCCAGAAAGAGACAAAGAAACTTTCTGGGGTGATGAAAACATTCCATATCTTGGTTGTAGCAGTGGTTACGCCCATTTTCTTAAAACTCCTCAAACTGTGCACATAAAGTGGGTTGGCTTTATTGTGTGTACATTTCCTTCCTATTTTAAAAAGTGATACCTAAGATTGTTTCAGCTACCGAAGGACCATCAGTGTGTTCTGTGCCCACTTCTGCCTTCTCTTCTTTCTTGTGCTTCAGGCCTCCAGTGATCAAGAATCACACAACCAGACTCGGAGCCTGTGGCTCAATGGGCTAAGGCGCCAGCCACGTTGAGCTGAGCTGGCGGGTTTGAATCCAGCCCTGGCCCGCCAAACAACAATGACGGCTGCAACCAAAAAATGGCCGGGCGTTGTGGTGGGCGCCTGTAGTCCCAGCTACTTGGGAGGTGGAGGCAAGAGACTCGCTTGAGCCCAGGAGTTGGAGGTTGCTGTGAGCTGTGATGCCA